>PVKB01005224.1:97500-105448 GCA_004027205.1 Ctenodactylus gundi
AAAGGTCTAATCAATAGAAAGTGGTTAGTAAATGAAAACAGAAATCCGGGTTGAGGTGGCAACCTGGAGTATAAAGCAGAATCTTCCTTCCAAGGCTTGTAGTTAGGTGGCGGGAGAGTAATGGCCCAGAGAAGCCTTCTGCTGCACCCTTCCCTTGCTAACTGTAAAAATGTGTTTCCTGACAGGTGGCAGGGACTTGAACAAGAAGTTCTTTTTCTCTAATTCAGAGCCATTCTAAGTGCCATGTGAGCTCATTGGTCTATTCATCTCACTATATTTTTTCAGGTTATGTCCTCACGGGGAAGAGCTGCAGTAGGTGACTGTTTAGGAAACTTATTGCTGGTGCTCCTCATCTTGTATCAGTAAACTGAGATTTTTCAGGCTGCTTTTCATTAAACTGAGTTTGGTAGGATATAACTTACTATTCTTATCAAACGCCAAAAGCAGATTTCAGAGTTATTAAGAATAATTTCATCTATAGCGTTCTGCAAATTATGGTCAGAAGACCACATCTAGCCATGGGCTAGGAGATGCTTTTATATTTTTAAAGAATTGCTCACAAAACAAAAACTACAGTGGAATATACAATAGAGACGTGAGGTAAGTGAGGCCCCAAATACCATTCGGACTTTTGAAGAAAAGTATGGTGACTTTTGAACTAGATTTTGAACTAGATTAAAGGAGGAGAAGCGGATTAGAGTTGAATAAAGAAATAAACATTAAAGTATTCGGGATTTTTAACAGGAAGGGAAGTGAAAGGAGTGTCTGGGAGCGTGTAATACTGAATGAGTGCTTCTGCCTCTTTTTAATAGAGAAGCCATCACAATGAAAAAAATCAGGAGCCTTGGCCCAGAAACCAAAGAAGAAAGTGATCTGCTTTAACAGAAGTCAGGATATTCATCTCTGACTTGAGATAAAGGCTGACGGACACTAGAGACACCAAGGTCTCTGTTCATGTTGGGAATATATTCTATGTCTTCTGACCTTTTTTTAGCTGGGTGAGGTATCAGACTCAGAATATTGATCATGCTAGACAGGCCTAATGTCACCAAGCTACAACCTTGTCATGATTTTTCTTTAAAGAGTGCCTGATATAGGGGCTGGATGAATGGTTCAATGGTTAAAGCGCTTGTTCAGCAAGTGCTGAGTCAAGCGCTAAGTACCCGAGTTCCATTCCCCAGCAATGTATAAATCTGGGTATGGTGATGCATGCTTGTGATCCCAGCACTCGGGAGGCTGAGACAGGAAGATTGCAGGTGAGTCCAAGGCCAGCCTGCGATCCTTAGGGAATTCAGGACCAGCTTGGGCTACAGAGTGAGACCCTGTCTCAACAACAAACAAACAAACAAACAAAAAACAGACAAACACAGTGTGCTTGATATACTAATGTAGTTTTCTCAAGGAAAGTTGTGACAGTTTCAAAAAGCGAAAAATTTGAGAGATTTATTGCAAAAATTTAAATACATCAACATAACATATGAAAAACTCACAATCAACAGAAAGTATGTTGTATAATGTAAGGTGGATTTTGTGTGTTTTTTCTTAATATTATATAAAAATAATAAATAAAATTAAACGTGCTAAAATTAAAACTGCAGAAACAACAGGTTGACAATGATGCTAGTGACCCATGCTACACGTCTCCCATCACTTGTCACTGAGTGAAATTGAAGTACACAGATGTATTCTCATTTCTGTCTTCATAACTTCACTGAGCTGATGCTGCTCCTGATGACAGAACCATTCAAGATTGAGCAATGGTCTTCTACTAACTTTCTTTTAGATTTTAAGGTACTCAAAATTAAAATTATAATACTTTGAATGTCCATGACAAAAACTGTCATTTTTAATTTGAAAATTACAGGTAGAAATAATGGTGTCTAACTCCAGTTCAGTTCTGTGGCTTGATCATGAACACACTTCCATTCCACATTAACGTGTGTCTGTCACAATTGATTTGTTTCACATATTTTATTTTGCACAATAGACAGTTCGGGCAATTTTCATTGAAAATCTCATTTGCAAATGTGAGGTTCCTCTTTCTAAACCAAGAATATCTGTGAGATTTCAGTTCAGTCACTTGTTGTGTGTCCTTATGGTGACTGCAATGTCAGATTCGATTATTTAGACTGGTAGTCATAATCACAATTTTGTATTTCTCCAGTTCAATTCCAATCCCTTGGCCAATCCCACCCTTTTATGGGATATGATCTCATTATGTGCATATCAGGTTGGCCTTGGGTCCAAAGTCCTGCTTCTTCAGCCTCACAAGTGCTAAGATTACTGGTGTGTGCATCATGCTCAGACTTAGCATGACAAAATTCATAATTAAGGATGCAGAATATTATAGTGACTGAAAATGATGATGCAGTAGGTTGTCCATTAAAAGCTGAACGATGGTCGGAGATACAGAGTTTTTTGCATCTCTTTATATTTATCAAAGGTAAATGGAATAGTGATGAAGCCAAGCCAGCTTCATACATGTTCCTAACTTTGGTCTCTAATAACTTCCTATATTTTCACTTCATCTTTTACTTTTGTCTCATAAGCAGGTAAGTAAAAGGAAGGGCAGATTTTTTTTTTCTTACTTGGTCTTAATGATTAGTAGAATGTACAAAACCACTTCAGATCTTTGAATTCTACCACAATTTTTTTTCTTGAAATATTTTTATGTACTGTTGGGCTCTTGTCAAACTGAGTTTTGCTTTCTCTAAACTCTTTATATCTGCTATAAAGCATTAAACAAGAAAATGCACCACCTAATGCATATAATTTATATGGTGCATAAATCTATATTCTAATATCATGATTGGGGAAACACATGCATTATAAGAAGACACACTACTAAATATGAGAAACACAATGATGAAAGAAATAGGCTTCCTTTTATGAATGGATGTTGAGTAAGGTTTAGAGAATCTCACGTTCTTTCTCACAGACATAATTAACTATGGAAAATTACTCTTTACATAACATCATCTGCTACCGTTCTGGTGATGATTCTAACATTTGTGTAGCTGATGCTAATTTATCAAGGTTTTGAAACATTAACAAGTACTTATATTTACTTTAGAGCCAGTTTTCTTGAGATTCAAATGTCAAACTTAGCTCACTTATCAAAGGCTGCTATTCTGCACTCCTCTTTCCTGAACTGATGTCTAGTCACCGATTGTTTGATTATATTGTCACATAATGTAGTGCGACAACTTCTAACATCTCTGCTTCTTCATTTACCACAATACAGACTCCCAACAGTTGGTACATAGGTTCTTCTGATAGAGCCCAACTTTATTCATAGCAAGTTCTTGATTTTTGTGAGATACAAGTTTGGTCAAGTTCATTTTCACTCTTTAGGACATATATACAAAATACATTCTGCATACATCCGTTGCATGATTTAATGTATTGTGATTATGAAGCCAGGCAACTATGAAAGGATGCCAGCATAGAACACAGATGTTTCATCTGGCTGAAGTAATCCCATTAAAAATAATCACTTAAATCTACTGTAGAACCCAGGCTATCCTGTTTTAAATTCATGTAAAATTGTCTATATTCTTTTGGTTATTTTTTTTTTTTTTTGCTTTTTTGTTTAATTATCAGGAACCATTATTGCTTCAGGTGCAAGAGAAAAGCTCTTTGAAATTCACAAATCTTTAAGCATTAGAAGTATAATCTCATTGGCATTAAGTTCATAATATAAGGGCTACACACACCTGAGTTCTGCTGAAAAGGTAACAAATTCATACCTTAAAATTCACAGTAGCAAATGCACCCAAACATTTCACCATAAGCTTATTGAATGAATGAAATCGCCAATAGTTTGATTTATCCTTTGTTTGCCTTGTTTCCTTTTTGTTCATTAACTTTTTCAAAATTCCCTTTTAAAGGACTTTGAGTGATTTTAGTCATACTAGGGAAAAGGTAAAATGTATCTGTTATTCATTTAAACTGAACAAAACTGTATTTTTAATTAGGTAGCAGTTATACAGTTGATAGATTGTGTCATGGTGCAAGTATTTCATGTGTTCAGAGCTGGGGCTTTCAAAGTGTGATTGGGTCAAGTATCAATCCACTTTTGAGTTCAGAGCTGAGTGTGTTTCTAGGGTGGTTGGAGGCGGCAGGTCACTGGAAGCAGGCTGTGGAGAGTTCACTTTGCTTCCAGACTGCCAAGGATAGAAAAGCTCTGTTCCACCAGGCCATCCTGCCATGCCACTTCTGCTTCAGAGCCAATCCAGCATGCACTGAAACAAACTAAAACATCTGGAAACTATCAACAGTGCAAAAAGAGAACTGGCAGATTGGGAAAAAAATATTCACCACCAATACCTCAGACATGAGGCTCATAACCAGAATATACAAAGAACTGAAGAAAAGGAAGCCCCTCAACTCAAAGATCCAATTGAAAATTGGGGAAAAGAAATGAGGAGACAGTTCACAGATGAAGAAGTTCAAATGGGCAATAAATGCATGAAAAGATATGCAGCATCTTTTGCCATTAGAGAAATGGAAATCAATGCATCACTAAGATACCATCTAACTCCAGAGAGATTGGTGTATTGAGAACACAAACAACAATCAGTGCTGATGAGGCTGTGGGGGAAATGGAATAACCCTGCATTGCTGGTGGGAGTGTAAACTGGTACAACCACTATGGAAAGCAGTACGGAAGTCTCTCAAAAGACTGGAAATAAATATTCCCTTAGATCCAGTCATACCTCTTTTGGGAATACCCCAAAAGAGTTAAAAACAACATATAACAGAGATAAATGTATACCCATATTCCTAGTGCATAACTAACAATTAACAATAGCAAAAATGTGGAAGACACCAACATGCCCATCAACAGACCAATAGACACACAAATTGTAATATCTATACACGATGGAATACTACTCATCTATAAAGTCAATTAGGTTTGAGCCTTTTATAGGTAAATGGAGGCAACTTGAGACCATCGTGCTTACTGAAATGAGTCAGAAGCAGAAGGTGATATATCAAATGGTTTTTCTGATATGAGAAACCCAGATCACAACAATTTCATAGAACTTAATGTGGGGATAATGGGAACTGGAGGGAGGGAGAAGAAATGGGAGGGTCAAAAGGAAGAGGAGAAGAATTGGTAATTTTACCATGATATATATATGCACAGAATACTCAAGATCACTGTAAAATTTTATGTATTGCCCTTACCTACCAATAAAATGGGGGAAAAACCATCTGTAACATTGGGAAAACTTGAGCCAAATAAACCTCTCTTTCTTTAAGTTGAGATGTCAGGTATTTTGACCTGGTGACATGAAATCTGACTAATACATGCTATTTGCAGAAAAAAAAAAAAAAAAAAAAAAACTTCATGGATAATTACCAATGATGTAATAAAAACTTGTCCTGCCTGTGGTGTGAGCAGGAATACATATGTGGCATAGAAAAGGTGAAAAGAATAAAGAGAAGGTGAGATAGGTTTCCCCTTCAAAAAACAAAATACCATGCCATTAACATGATAGAGACACCAATGAATATTCCAGAAACCCAGACTTTATGGTACTTGCAATACAGCTTTAAGCTCTTTGCAATTTTACATTTGTCTGTTTGTTTGATGTTTATTACCAAATATACTTGATAATCAAACTCATTATATAATATATAAATATTAAATAATTTTTAAAATGATGATTTCTTGGCGGTTACAAAAAGAGCTACACAGCATATTAGATAAATAATTTACTAGGTATGATTTGTGACTCCTTCATTTTAGAAGAACTGGTGTACCTTACAAAACTGCTGTTCTACCTCTAGTAAATGACTTAGGCCCTGAGATAGCCTGATTGAATGTCCCAAATCATAAATCCTAGTGCAGAATGAAAATTATATCTCCATGGAGCATTTTTTTAAGACAAGGCTTTCCTGACCCTTAAACTCCCTTATATAAATTTTAATAGGCATTGATTATTTTTCAAGATTAATGGTAAGAATAAAACCCTTAGTTCTACATTATAAAATTTTGTAACACTTTACTCGTTGCTAACATATAGTGATGGACACTTGGACAGAATGAACAACCTATTGAATATGTTACATAGTATCCACCTGGAGGTCTGGTTTTGCTGCTGGTATTATTATTATTGTTGATATCTTTGCCATGGCTTCTGTTATTTTATCTTTACAACCAGATCATTTGTGTACTGAGAATGTTGTGGGAATCTATGTATGCACCGCCTACAGTTTGCTTACAAATATGACGTGTTATCAGGTGTGTGAACATTCATGAATGCTAGAGCTTTGTAGTGAATTGTGATCTTTTGCTCTATTCTCTTTTTAGAAATATATTTTTAGCTCTCTCCTGGTTTCTGAATTCTGAATCAGAACTCTAAAGTCTGATTCTGATTCATTCTGAATCATTTCTTTTAAATATGTCACAAGCAGAGTATACAACAGAGATTTCCTTTGTGAAGGAACTTGGATTTTTTTCTAACAGGTAAGTAAATTTGTAACTATTTTATAATAATGTATATATGTATACTAAAAATCCATACATATTTATAAAATTATGCTTTTATACAATTAGTCCTTCATATGCATATATGTATACATATGTTAGTGTAGATATGTATAAATACATAAATATCCTTTATATGTATATATGTACACATAAGAAATCTTATTTTTAATTATATGCAATTGTCAGGTATAACAAGATACTATGACACACACATATGTATATATGCATATATATATATGCATATATATATATATATATATATATATATATATATATATATATATACACATTGTGGAATCACTGACTGGCTGAATTCATTCATTTGATTTTGCTGGCTAGAAAGGCATCACCTTCATCTCTCAGTGAGATATTTTCCATCAGAGAGCATATATTCTCAGAAAAAGAAGAGTCTATCTGTAGCAAAGGTCTATGGGTATCTACATACAGTGTTAGACATTCCATACTGACATACAGATTCTGTTCATAATCATACTCTTCGTGATGTGGTATATTACTTTGGGTTCTTTCAAAGGCAGAATTTACAGATTTTACAACAAAAGGATCCACTAGGAAGGCTTACAAATCCAAGGATAGAGACAGTCCAAGATGGCTGTTCAACTGTGAAATAGATCTCCCGTCGGGGACTGCAGGACGGCTGGTGAGGTGCCAGTCTGCTGCAGATCTCAGGCAAAGACCAAAGCCCACAGATTTGGTGACTGAAGAGCAGCAATGGGCAGACAGGCATAAGTCGAGACTGGAATGAATCTGTGTTGAAGATCTGCGGTATGTAGCAAGTCGGTGTCTTTAGACAATTGTGAAGGGGAGATCTTTCCCAGAGGAAGAAGCTACATCAATCTTCCCTCTTTCATTCTTCTATACAATTGGAGTTCCTATTGGCCCTCCCACATCTGGGTGGGTGCTCTTCCCTCATTGGCCAGCCCACAAATCACTTACACTCTAATCCAGGCTGGTTCTCAATTCCCAGTCTGGGCGTGGTTTCCAAACTCTAATCCACGTGTGGTTCTTGATCCTCTCAAGTTGACATAATATATTCAATGGTCACATGCAGATTGCTAGCATAGGATACCTTTACCACTCATTTCTAATTTCATTTTGAAAAGTGACATTTAATTCCTTGTATATTTTAGACCTAAAATATCTTCCCAGATCTCCTGTGTTCACAAGTAGGTGTTTTAGAAGATACGGCCTATGTAGGCACTGAAGCAATCCGCAGATTCATCCATTGATGACTTCATCACTCAGTGTCCCATAGGACATGAGGCCCAGTTGAAGGAAGTGAGTCACTAGGGTCATGACCTGGAAACAGCTTATTCTTGTCCCCAGTCTTATCCACTGTATGGCTTTTTCTTGCTGTCTGCTGCTGTGCAGCCTCTGCCACATAGCCAAGCTATTACAGCCTTACATCTCTTATACCAACAGCCAAAA
>PVKB01005225.1:0-105505 GCA_004027205.1 Ctenodactylus gundi
CTCATATTAGAGAGGGGAGATCTGTAGGGTATTCAGGTTGGCTTGAAGCCTATCTAGCACTAGTCCAGGACAACCCAGTAGAAGCACACTTCACCGCTAGCTCACGTGAGACGGCCTTTGAGAGGCACACCTCTTGCCACCTCCTGCCACCTCGTCCAGGGACGAACGGCTGGTTGGAAAGCCCCATCCTCCTTCATCTACTCCTTCCCTCCCCTTGGGTGACTCCACTAGTTAGCCCTTGCTAATGGGCCCAAGATAACTTCCGCATTATCCTAGTCTATATAACCCCCTGTACTTTCTAAATAAAGTGAGACTGCGTTCACTGAAATGGGCTCCCAGAGTGTGTACTCTCGTCCGAACCCTCAGCTATTCTGGGGGTCCCCACAGGAGAGAGACCCCTACGCTGGTGGGAATGTAAATTTGTACAACCACTTTGGAAAGCAGTATGGAGGTTTCTCAAAAGATTGGAAATAAATATCCCCTTCAATCCAGTGATACCTCTCCTGGGAATATTCCCAAAAGAGTTAAAAACAACACATAACAGAGTTATATGTATACCCATGTTCATAGCAGCATAACTAACAATAGCTAAAATGTGGAAGACACCAAAATACCCATCAACAGACCAATGGATACACAAACTGTGGTATTTATACAAAATGGAATACTACAGACAGATACGTTGGAGGCTTTTGTTGTTGAATGGAGGCAACTTGAGAACATCATGCTTAGTGAAGTGAGTCAGAAGCAGAAGGTGAAATATTGAATGGTCTCTCTGATATGAGAAACCCAGATCCCAAAGCATAATTGTCTCATGGAACTTAAAGTGAAAAATAAAGGGAGCCAGGGGGGTGGGACTGGGGGACTTTGGGGGTTGGTAGGGGGAGGGTTGAAAGGAGAACGGAGGAAGGCCTTCTTACCTTGACAAGATATGTATGTGCACAAAATGCTCAAGATCAATGTAAACCTCAAATTTTGCACTTATACATATCAATAAAATGGGGGACGGGGGGGGAGAAACTCATAAATAAATGTCAAGGGGCTGACACAGAAGTTGATTTGTCCCCATAACTGCTGATGTATAGCTAAAAGGAAGTCAGCAAGCACTCACTTCCACAGGAAGTGGGACTACAGAGGAGGGGACTTGGACTAGTGGCCAAGGATCCCTCCACAAAACATGGATGGGTCCCACAAAGGCACAACAACTCAGTGCCCTCCCACTGGCTGCTACCCATGTGTTACTTCCAATGTGAGGATGAGCCAAGAACTTCACTAAGGAACAAGGCAGCACAGGAACAAGACAGCCACGCAGGTGTGTGTGTGTGTGTGTGTGTGTGTGTGTGTGTGTGTGTGTGTGTAGTATCCCAGTCACCACTCTGGAAGGAGCTAGGTTACAATGGGGCTGTACTACCTCTAAGATCCTGAGGAGTCATGTTTGTTTTCTGTCCCCATGGAGCACAGAATAGCAAGAGAGCTACACAGAAGTTACTGTCTTCAATTACCCTCTCAGAAGTGATAACAAAGGTTTAGCCTTCACTCCGGGACAAGAAAACCCAAGACTTGGCTGAAACAGCAATCGAGCTAATTCATGTTGCTTCTCTGAGAAGGGGCTCAAGAATGGGAACATAACTATGTCCTTGCACAGCTACTTGGGACCCACCCCATCACCACTGGGAAGAGATGATGACGCCACATCTAGCATGTCTGCTTCCTCTGTGGGTAGCAACTGGAGGAGACTGTAATCCAGGGATAACCCATGGGAGCTCACAGCAGAATCAGGGACTTCACTCAGACTGAAAGACCCTGGAACTGTGGTCCTGAGAAGCGAAGCAGGGCCCTACCTGGTGCTGCCTATAGGACCCTGTTGGGGTCTTCACGGCCCGAGAGCCTCAGCATCGCTGACCTTGGCCGAGTTCCTTCCTTCCCACGAACAAATACTTTGTAAGTTAAGCCAGGTGTTGTTTTGCTTAAGCTCCTGAAACTGCTCCTTATTGCATCCTCCCTCCTCTACTCCTTCCCTCCCCCTGTGCGACCCCACGCTGGTTAAGGCCTTGCTGATTGGGCCAAGATAACTACCTCAGTCTACTTAAGCCCTTGTACTTCCCTGAATAAACTGGAGACTGTGATCGCTGAATGGACTCCTCAGAGTGTTTCTGTCGTCCGATCCCTCCTCGGCTGTTCCGGGGGTCCCCGGGGGATGGAGACCCCTACAGGACCCTACATCCCCTCCCCACCACCAGAGGGTTCAACTCCTGGACTTAGACATCAGCCTGGTGGTCCTGGAAATAAATCTTGGCCTCCACAGAGCATCTTCCCTGGCAGCAAGGTAGAGCCAGAGAGACTTGCAGGAGGGAAGTCTATGGCTTGAGTGCCTACTCCTCCCCTGAGCGCAGTCTGGTCTGTCTGTCTGTTGGTGTCATGTGCTGTCCATCAGCAGGCCAAATGAGCTTTCATGGTGGGACCTTTCTGACTCCTGCTCTGGCACCAAGTTCTCACCCCTTTCCAGAAGCTCTGTCACCACTCACCATTTTCACGTGCCTCCTGCCTCCTGGATGAGGATATCTTTATTCTTGCCTTGGAAGCAGTGGGGCCAGAGCCTGCCCATGCAAGAAAGAATCCTCAGGGAGTTTGGAGCCTGTCCCTCCATTGCTCCATCCCAGGCTGTCACTTCTATGCAGGAAGAAAGGATGAATGGTATTGTGGTTTAGATCTGAATATGTCTCCCAAAAGTCTCATGCATTTGAATGTTACAGATTGCCTATGGAACCATGTGCTGTTGGGAGATTGGGGCCTAGTCTGGATGGGTGGATTACAGGCATGTAAGATGGATTATAGGCATGTAGTGGGTTCTTACCACACCTCCCACACCTGGATCCAGGAGGTACTGATCACCAGGATAAGAACTGGAAGGATACGTAAGCTGCTCCCTGCCTTCCTTGGAGGACTAGTCTCAACTGGCCTTGACTTGGCTTCCTGTGTGTGATGTCGTGAGAAGCTGCCTCCACCTCTGCCTCTGCCATGTGCTTCCATTGCTGCCAGCTGCCCCTGAATGGACTGTGACCTTCTGAAACTGTGAGCTAAAATAAACCTTTCCTCCCCTAAATTTATGGATGTCGGGTATTGAGTCATAGCAATGAAAAGTAACTAAGACAGAAATTGTTACCAGAGAAGTTGGGTTGTTGCTGTGACTTTACCTTGTTGAAAGACCAAAAGATCAAGAGACCCAGGCCAAGGAGACTCCGTGACAGGCTTCAAACCCCTCTCTCTAACTAGCAGGCCTGAGTTTCTGTTTCCCCGGAGTGAGATAAATGAAGCCTCCCCTCTCCCTGAGCTCATGAAAAAACAGCTTTTGGCTCTAACCCTGCACCTGTGCCAGGAACAACCACACTGTTTCTGTGTATCCAGAGGTCACCATGGCTGATAGGTTCCAAGTCTATAGATGAATAAACTTCCTGATGTAGAAAAAATGTGTGCCCCATTTCTCTTCTGTTCTGTTACTCAAACTTTAGCTGATAAAGACTTTCCATTGAGCACATATTAACAATCACAGACCAATCATAGATTCACAAATTATTCTTGCATTAAATGTTAACCAATCAGTTTTTGTGGTAAAGAACTTACGTGATTTCTGTTAAAATCTTGTAATTTTTGTTTATAAAACCTCAGTGAAAATTGCACTTGGGGTTCCTCCTTAGCCTCCACTGTGCTGGAGAGGGAGAGCCCAGGCTTGAACTTGCAATAAAGACTCTCGTGTGTTTGCATCAGAATTGGCCCCTGGGGTCTTTCTTGGGGACTGGCTATCTGGGCATAACAACCTGGTCATGTGGCTTGGAAGCCTTTGGAACCAGTTTTCAGGAGGAATTTGTAAAGGTTTGATCATGCCAGCTGGAGAAGGTCTGGAGTCTTCTGAGCCAAGCTCGATGGGAGGCTCTGGTCAGTGCTCAGAAGACCAGGATGCTGATAGCAGTGTGGATTGGAAAGGCCAGGCTCAAGGAGTTTCAGATGGGAAGGAGGACTGTATTGGCAAGTGGCCTAAAAGCCACATGGGCTATGCTTAGACAAAATGTTTGTCAGCATTTTGCCCTGTCCAGAGACTTTGCCTGAAATTGAGATTAAGGGTGGTGGACTGCTTACTCTGGTGGAGGAAATCTCAAGGCAGACTGATGTGCAAACTGTTACATGGCTGCTGTTTGTGGCTTTTTGCCATCTCTATGGTGAAAGACAGGAGATAATGGCAGAGAGAACAGATAAAGACTTTGCAATCTGGAGTGAAAAAGTATGTGGTTGTTCAAGAGACTAACATTAAACAGAAACCAAGAACTGTAAGAAAGAGTCTTCCATAGTGTCTCAGGAATCAGCAAGATCCCACCCTTTACCAATTAAAGAATGCAAAAGCAAGAGATATTATTCTGTGAAGAGTACCCCAGGACGCTCTGTAGGGCCAAAGAGGGAAGTGTTTGCCAGAGTTCAACTCCTTGGAGTTCAACCATCCAGGCACCTAGAAGCTGCTGCTGTCGTGGCTCAAGGGAGCAAGACTTCTGCTCAAGCTAATAGTGGATCTTGGAGATGTCCACGTGATCCTGGCTTTACAGGCTTACAGAGCCCAAAAATTGTGGGTTCATGGAGGCTTCCACCCAGATTTCAGAGGAAGGCCTTGGAGGCCAAGCAGGGTGCCCCTGGGAGGGCAGTGAGTGAAATAGTAGAGGAGAAGCCTAACATGCAATGGAGAGTCTGAAAATTTGGAGAAGCCAGGAGCATGGATTGTCAGCTGAGAAACGCAGCAGGCTGTGAGTGGATCCAGCCCAAAGGAGAGAAGATGGAGGTTGCAGTCAGCAGCAATGCCACAGGGGTGGGACCACCCAAGCCCCTTGGAGTTCATGCCTCACCACAATTTGCTCCAGTTGCTGGACATGGAGCTATAGGATTTAACCCTTGCCCTGCTGGGTTTAGGAATTGTTTTGGTCCTATTGCCTTTTATCCTCTCATTCCTCCCTTTTGGAATGGAAATGTCTACCCCATGCTACTTTATGTTGGAAATGCTTAACTGTTTTTGGTTTTAACAGGAGTGCACAGCTAAAAGTTTGTCTTACATCTCAGAGGAGACTACAAACTTTGAGCTCCTTTAGCAGCACTGAAACTGTTAAGACTTTGGTGACTCTTGGAGAAGGACTAAATGCATTTTACATGAGGAGAAGGACATGAGTCTTTTGGGTGCCAGGGGTGGAATATTGTGGTTTGGATCTGGAATGTCCCCCAAAAGTCTCATGTATTTGAATGTTATACATTGTCTACAAAACCATGTGCTGTTGGGAGACTGGGGCCTAGTCTGGAGAGGTTGATTTCAGGCACGTAAATTGGATTACAGGCATGTAAGTTGGATTATAGGTGTGTAGTGGGGGCTTACCACACCTTCCACACTTGTAACCAGGAGTGGCTGATTACTGGGATGAGACTTGGAAGGATACATAAGCTGCTTCCTTCCTTCCTTGGAGGACAAGTCTCAACTTGCCTTGACTTGGCTTCCTGTTTGTGATGTTGTGAGAAGCTGCCTCCACCTCCCCTCTGACATGCGCTTCCATTGCTGCCAGTCGCCCCTGAATGGACTGTGATGTTCTGAAACTGTGAGCTGCAATAAACCTTTCCTTCCCTTAATTTTGTGGATGTCAGATATTGAGTCACAGCAATGAAAAAGTAACTAAGACAAATGGTCAGTTGGGAGAAGAAAGGGACCCTTGAATGGTGGTAAAGAAAGGCAGAGAGAAAGAAAAAAGAGGTAATATCTTCATCCAGAAAGTTCATCCCCACAGACTATGAGCCCATGTGCCACCACAGGGCCCACCGGGCTGCTCCATGACAGGCTGCACCATTTGTAATTATCAGGTATAATGCACTGTATGTAAGTGTATGTGTTATCCTTTAATATGACTGACAACCTGGGCCCTGGGGTGCAGGCCTGTAATCCCAGCACTTTGAGAGGTGAGGGGTACGGCCTGACCATGGGAGCAGCCCCTGAGAAGGGGTAAGCCGGGGTAGGGCACCATCAGCACCTGACACATCGGGCCTGAGCCCCATCTGGGACAGGAGTATGGGTACTTGACTGCCCTCACACAGAGGTGCCTAAGACAACATCCCATAACCTCTCCACTTCTGTGGACTCAACTAAGAACCCAAGGCTAGTACAGATGCACGTGTGTGTGTGTGTGTGTGTGTGTGTGTGTGTGTGTGTGTGTATCCTCAAGGCATGACTCTGATCCCACCCCATCTCCAGACGGAGCCAGGAGCCCAGGACGATGACCTTTGTCAGTGACAACCAAGTCTCAAGGGTGCATTCCCTCCAGGCAAACATGAATGACAGATGGCCCCAGAAACCCTGAGAGCTGGTCTCCATCACTCAAGGAGAAGTCCAGACCAACACAGCTGCTGCTTATGGGCCACAGCGTGTGTCTTTCATCTTACACCCAAGGCCAGACAATCCCTGGCATGATGCTTTGTGACCACAGGTCATAGCAACTGAAAAATGTCCCACCTCTTATTGTGTGTGTGAGGAACCACAGCACAGGACAGTGTAACACAAAATGTGATAAGGTACAGGACATGGTATGAACTGTCCCCCAATTAGGATGGTTCAATTTAGGATTTTCAGACTTTACAGCATCGCAGAAGTGATATGCATTCTGCCTGGCATGATGACACAAGCCTGTCACCCCAGCCCTCTGGGAAACTGACACAAGAGGACCACAAGTTTGAAGCCAGACTAGGCAACCTAGCAAGACACTGTGTAAAAATAAAACAAAAACATTTTAAACTATATATGGAATGTAGCTTAGTGAATCCAAAGACCAGAACTGAAAAAAAAATTTTTTTTTTTGCAAAGCAAGGTTTTACTGCATAGTCCAGGCTAGTCCTGAACCTACCATGTAGCTCAAGCTAGCCTCAAACTCACAACAATCCTCCTACCTCAGCCTCCCAAGGCTGTACGAGGATGACAGGCTTGTGTTACTACACCTGGCTTATGTGGTGTGAGGAATCAAACCCAGGGCCTTGCGCTTGCTAGGCAAGTGATCTAAACACTGTGCTATTCCTCCAGCCCCTGGTGTGCATATTTTGAGTTTGGATCTTTTCCTGGTCTAATAGTATCTGTGACATTCCTCTCTTGCAATGCTGGGCAATGACAGCAGCCACAGCCCCTGGTCAGTCCACAGTCACCAGGAAAAATAACCCAGCCTGCATGCACTGTGCTGAATGACTGAGCAAGGTGTAGTACTGCGCTGCCACGTGGTGAGTGAGACATGCAGCGGGGCAGGTGTGCTTAGTGTGCCTTCCACCTATTGCATTTCCAACTTAGATATACCTATCGGAACACAACCTGTTGTAAGTGGAGGCACACCAGCATGTTGCAATATAATGCAGTGTCACATGGTTTGGCACAGTATTTATACAAAACGTAGTAAAGTATGATATAAACAATACAGTACTATAAATTGTGGCTCAGTGCCACACAGGATAATATAATGTAATACAGTATAGCCAGTGCCACTCAATGGACTGTACATAATACAATATAATACAAAATACAATACAGCTTAATACAATTCAGTAACTGTGTTACTGAGCAGGGAAAGGCACACGTATAAATTCTGATCTGCGGGCAAACTTCTTAATCTCCAGTCCTCAGTTTATTTATGTGGAAAATGGGGAAAACAGAGCTCATTTTACAGGTTTGTGGCACAAATTAGCTCCAGCCACACCTGAGAGCAGTCAGAGCATCTGGACACCCAGGCAGGGCCAGGCCAATGTATCTAGCCTCTAGGACATCTGCAAGAACAGTGTGAAGAGGAGGCAGGAAGGGCCACTCAGGGTCCTCCTCTACCCCAAGAGCAGCAGCAGCAGGTGGCATTGGGTTGGGTGGTTCCCACCACCCATCAAAGGACCTCTGCTCCCACCCTCCAGCAACCCTAGAGGAAAGCACAGGCGAGCGGGTTGCAAACACAGAGGGCAAAGGCTCAGCTGGGGTCCTGTGCTGCAGGGACTCCCCACCTGGGCCTAGCAGTAGCACTGTTCTCTGCTCCTGGGCATGGGCAGACTGTGGACAGAGTGGACCCAGGTCAGTCAACCAAGACACCAGTAGCCTCTCTGCTGGCTCCCCAGGACGGTACCCAATCCCTTCTAGCCTTCCTTCCTCTCTGTTAGGGGAAGTTGGTGAAGCCCAGCACATACCTGTGGGTCTTGGAGGTGTGCTAGGAGTAGCTTGACACCTTCTTTCCAGAATACACCTGTGACTCCCACCTGGTTGTCTTGCACCCAGGACTGCAGCCCCAGCTGCAGCCAAGGTGAGCCTCTCCCAGCACCTGGGCACACCCCCTTGCTGCAATCACTTCATCCCACCTCATGTGTGCCTGGGTAACAGCCTCTACTGCAGCAGAAAAGATTTCCAAGGTGAGCCTCCATCCTTCAGAAATATTTATGAGGCTGTCACAAGGTGATACAGAAATATTCACAAGCATAAGAGGGCCTGCCTCCCAACACCTATATTTTATAGTAAGCTATGAGTTTGGTCTACACAGAAAAATGACTCTGATACAATTGTTAAACTCCTGAAGCAACTTTTTCCACATTTATCTACAGATGGAGCCTCCAAAGTTCTCCAATAAAAGATTCTCTAAGATGTCTACCTTCCAACCCCTGGGCCATCCATTTTGTGTTCTGCACCTGCTCCACGAAGGGGCCCCAACCTTAGGCATCCCAGCCCATCTAGAGTACAGGAGAGGAGGGAGAAGGGAAGACAAAGAAAAGGGGTGGGGACCCAGCCAGGATATTCTTCCTCCCCCCAACCTGGACATTGTGAGTTCCTGCCCTCAGAGCAACGGATCCACAGTGCACAGAGCTGAGGGGAGGAGAAAGCTTAAAGCAAAGAGCAGCCTCCCAGGGCTGATCCTGGACCCTTGCAGCTGTTCATGCATTTTCCAAAGGAGGTCTTAAAAGGGGATCTGTGGGTGATCTGGCTGTGACATCTGTTGCCCCACTGATCACCAGGGGCCATTCAGCCAATCTGGATGGCTAGGCAGGTGTCGTCTTCCTCCCTCACCACTCCATGTGCATCCCTCCTAAAGCTGCACGTTCAGTCTAAGAGGATGACCTTTCCTGCTAGAGAAGGGCTATTCCACATGGTCAAGGGTTTACAAGTAGTTGCATTCCCTTTCTAGAACTTCCAAACAAGCTCTCAAGGTTCAGATGAGGTCTTAAAAGAAAGTATTCTGCCTAGCCCATGGCATAGACCTATAATCCCAGCACACTGGGGAGGCTGAGGCAGGAGGGTCACAAGCCTGAGCCCAGCAATTTATTGAGGATATGGCTCAAAATCAAAAATAAAAATGGTCTGGGGATGTCACTCAGTGTAAAGGCACTGGATCATGCCTCCAGTACCACAAAAAAAGGAAACATCCCATATAAAAAAAGTGTGATCATTAAAGAGATTATGTTAACTGAAGGCAATTAGAAAACACACCCAAAGTAGAACTTATAGGTGTGTGAGTTGATTTGTGGGCCAATGAATGAGGGAAGAACACTCAACCTGGATGTGGGAGCCCCAGTTGGGAGCTCAAACTGTATAAAAGGAAGGAAAAATAAAGATTGTCACAGCTTTTTCCTCTAGAATCGTTCCAGTGTTGACTTGCACCTGTCTACCTGGTGTCGATCTTCAGTCTCCAATCTTTGCCATTGTTCCTCGAACAACTGAAATCCACAACAGACTCTCACCCGCTGTCCTGCAGTCCCAGACAGATGTTCTATTTTGTGGCTGAGCAGCCATCAGACCCTCCAGTTCGCACATGTGCAGGCTGCCATCTTGGATACCTCTCTTATAAGCCCTTCAAACAGATCCTTTTTCCTTTTCTTATAATTTCTGTCCATTCTGCCTTTTGTAGAACCCAAACTAATACAAAAGATAAAAGGGGCAAGGTATAGATGAAATGTGGTGGGGGGTCGGGCATTGGCCTCAACCACTTCCCCTGCCCCTCTGGCAAGCACGGGACTTCTCAGGCAGGGTCTGCCTGAGCTGCAGAGGGGCCCCTTCATGCTCCTGAGCATGTCTTCACTCAGCCTGCCAGGAGCTACAGTGCCTAGCATTCTATGGTTGGTGCTCTGTGAATCCTACAGGCTAGCAAGGCCCATCCCAGAAGAAGAGTTGCATGCAGGCACCATACATGGGACCTGTCTAAGTCACTTTCTTGTTGCACTGACAGAATACCCAACATCCACAATTTAAGGGATTGGCAGAAGACAACCGCTCAGAACATGGCAGGTAGGATGCCAAGTCAGTATCTAGAAAATAAGGGAAAGCCAAAGCCTTCCCAGGAAGACGCTCTAACAATGTTTCTTCTTCCCACCTTTCATTGGTTCAAGCTGCCAATTGGGCCATCCACAAGTCAATCTCACATGAAAGCTCTGCCCTGGGCACTTTCTAATCTCAACAAATACACAATATGCCTCTAACGATCCACCCCTTCCACATAGGCTCCAACTCCCAGCAGCATAGGTATCCCACTAATCCAAACACACGAGGCCTTGGGGAGCTTTTGAGATCCAAACCATAACAGGGTCCATGGAGTCAGCGACTCAGATTTTATTCCTTGGACACTGTGGCTGACACCTAGATGCCCCTTTCAGCAGGTCTGACTTCACATACTCCTGGGACCCTTGGAAGTAGGCACGTGTCCATATCACAGGCCAACCAAGCCACCTCAGCCACTTAAGGCCCTGCAGGTAGAGGCCTTGCCATGCAAAGACTTCCACTGAAGCTGTTGTGGCCAGGGAATCCCACAACATCTCTCTTCTTCCTTTTGGCTAGAAGCAAACTCTGACATTGTCTTAGTTACTTTTTCACTGCTGAGACAGAAAACCCAACATCCACAACTTTATTGAGGAAAGATTTATTTTAGTTCACAGTTTCAGAAGGTCACAGTCCATTCACAGGCGGGTAGCCAGAAATGGTGGGCCAGGAATAGAGCTGGAGAAAGAGTACCTCAAGGCATGGCAGAGCTGAGCCAAATCTGAGAGGAATGGCAGAACCAACACATAAGCCTCCAGATCAAGTGCCAAGCACCTGCTCTCTTCCAGCCAGGCCCCACATCCCAATAGCTTTTGGGGGACACTCCAAATCCAAACCACAACAGACTCAAAAGCACAGACCTTGAGTGAGGGCTTTGTGCATGGCCCTGGCACCAGTTTGGTCTGTTCTACCTGTTGGGTTAGGTGTGCTTTTGTTTAAGGTGCCAAAGGAGTCTTGAATGCACAGAACCTTGCGGCTAAACCATGGGAGACGTGAGCCCTTGCTGTACCCTGAGCCTGTGACAGCCACTGTCAGCTACATGTTGTATTGGGGATCTGGGATAGAAACCCAGAAAGCCCCACTGGCTACACTAGTACCATCATGTGAGGATGTGGTCCAGCCATAGGACAGCTGTGGAGCCTCCACAGTGCCTCCAAAACTATGGATTAAAGAAAGTCTTTGTTAACTTACTGCCTCTGGTATTTCACCATAGCACAGCAAACCTGGTGACAACAGCTTTGTTCTCTGTGTTTTCATTTGGCTGTGTGAGTGTGTGTAGCTGCTGTGCTCAGGACCTGAGAACACACATGACAGCAGGACCATGTGTGTGTCTCCAGGTTGACACATGAGCACATGGCACACTACTACAAGCTCTCACCTCCTGCCAGGAGGCCTTACGCCTGCTGCACCAGCACAGCCTCCACCTATGTGCCCCAAGCGGTCTTCCTCCGAGAGGAAGCTGTTCCGTAGTCTCTATTCCTATAGCCACAGGCTCCCAGCTACGTCAACGGCAGCTGAGACATGGCTCCAAACTACCAAAGGCCAGCCACACAGGATAGAAGGGCACATGTGGCAGCCTCACGTGGACACTGCCTACAGGCTGAAGGTAGAGAGGAAGTTGACCCTGCAGGGCTCACAAAACCTTTTTGGGTGGCCTCAGGTACATTACAGTCAGCTTAGCAACATGGTCACAGATGCCAGTGGGAAAGATATGAGTGACAAGGGAACTACAGGTTCTGTGGTTTCCCTGGAAAATGCCACCAAAGAGTGACTATGTAGCAGGTAGGTCCTTACCCAAACCTAAAGCAGGTGCCTGAG
The DNA here is from genome assembly GCA_004027205.1 of Ctenodactylus gundi. Classification (NCBI taxonomy): domain Eukaryota; kingdom Metazoa; phylum Chordata; class Mammalia; order Rodentia; family Ctenodactylidae; genus Ctenodactylus; species Ctenodactylus gundi. Next base: position 12,146 of record PVKB01005225.1, read on the forward strand.
GTCAAATCCAGAGCCACAAACTCCTGCTGTGTGAATCTAAATGGCCTCATATCTCCAAGTCTTGGCTAAAAAGATTGTCAGGAGTAAGGATCCACAAAGAGCCACCAGCACAGAGCAAACTCAGATTTTTGACCTCCTACAAGTCCAGAACATGGATTTCACCTGTTCTGGATGCCTCTAGAGGTAACCTCAGGAGTGGTGCTCAAGACTTCTCTTCTGGCCAATCCAACAAGGCCACACGGCAGCCTGAGGGAGTCTGGACAGGAGGCTCAGTAGGATGATGATGTCTTGGTTACTTAGTTATTTATTCGTTTCTGAGACAGTATACCCAACATCCACAAGTTTAGGAAGTAAAGATTTATCGAACTCAGGTTCAGAATGTCTTTCTTAGTCCATTCACAGGCAGCCAGCAATACTGGAAGCATGTGGCAGGAGCTGGTGAGCTGTCTGCTACACAGCAGAAAGAAAGCCAAGTGAAGAAGGAAAGAGTTAATCTCTGGAGACTAAGGCAAGACCTGAGCTTTCCCAGGAAAATGCTGTAACAATGTTTTTTCTTCCCTTTCTTAGTTCAAGCTGCTAATTGAGCCCCTTACACCCAGTGTGGCTGCCTCACCCTCATCTCCTGGCTCACAAGTCAGTAACACACACCTGAAAGCTCTGCCCTCCCTGGGCACCCACCAATCTCAACAATTTGATACAATATTTCCAGGTCTGGCCCTAAGGATCAACCACTTCCAGCCAGGCCCTACTTCTCAACAACACTGGGTTCCAAAGTTATCCTCTTACATCCAAATACTATAGGCTTTTGGAAGAAACTCCAGATCCAAACTATAGCAGATGAAAATAATTTCGGGAAGCTGACCTGGCTTTCCATCACCAATGGAAACCACATAACCTTGAACAAATACTCAGCCTTCTGTGTCTTGGTTTCCTAATATGAAATGTGGGGCGGCACATGGGGTTCCCTAAGCTGATCTCAGGCTCCCTCCAGGCTGCCTAAATAATGAGCTGGTGAGACTAGGAACCCTGGATCCCAGTGGGAGGAACTTGTGTTCCTGGGAGCAAGAAGTATAGCAGTGGCCACTGGCAGGATCAGAGTACAAATCAGCACATCTATCCCCAGGGCTCTCGGTGGACTCAGCTCACTGAAGCAGAGCTTCTGGAAGTCCTGCGTTTGTCTAGTCTGCAGGTACAACTGTCCAGACCACAGTTCTTTGTACTTTCAGATCACCAGAACTGGGGAGGGCAAGACCTCATCTATTCTACATTCAAACAAGTGCCAAAGAATGGCTTTCTCCTCTGAATCCTCTAATTTGAAAGCACAATGAAGCATTCTGTTGTCCCAGTCATCTCCCTTTCTATTTGTGAATCAGCATCCTAAACAGAGCTGCTTCGGTGAGCTGGCAACAAATGCACATAAAATGCATTTGCCTGTGCACTCATAAAGTTGATTTAATGTTTCAGTCAATCTTGCCTCTTCCTCATCCACAATTTATATGACTGTTTTTCAAGCAAGTCTTCTTTGGAGTTTAAAGGAGCACAAGTGTAAACATTGGCTAATTTATATGTCTCCCTGTAGATAACTTCACTTCCCTGAAGCGCCTCTTCATCCCCTTTATGGGCTCCCCTGGGCAGCACATGGGGAGATGGTCTCTAATTACACCACCAACAGGAGCATCCATCGTGTTGTGTCTTGCCCACTTTGAGAGGACATAAATTCAGATAAGTTCAGGTAAAAGAAAAACAAGCATTCTCCCCACAGAAGAAAGAGCTGAGTGTGAGAAGCTACAAACAGGACTGGCAGAGGCCAAAGGAATCTTCTGGAAGGTGCAAGAACAGGCAGCCTGCAGCATTGCCTGATGTGGTCAGGCACCCTGCCTAGATAGAACATTCGTATCAGCAGTTAACACGTGAAGTTCTGCTTAGTTCTTGAGTTTGTCTTGTGTTCTTCATTGAAGGCATATTAAATCTGCACTTTAGCCCCTTTTTGATGTCCTAGAAGAGCCTTGGGGCAAGGTGTTTCATTCAGATTAATGAGATACACTGTATTGGTCTGTTTTCTATTGCTATAACAAAGTACTTACGCTGGATAGTTTTTCAAAGGGAGGTTTTATTTGGCTCTGGTTTTAGAGTCTAAAAGTCTGAAGTTGGGTGGCTCCCTCAGTTTGACCTTTGGGGATAGTTCCCTGTCATATAGCAAGCACCATGTCTCAAGCACATGCAAGAAAAAGGTTGATCACAGGGTGAAGCAGTTAGCCAGGTAACAGAAGATCAATCCTGATCTTTTATCGCAAGCTCTCATTCTCAAAAACTGAGATTTGGTGAGTACTACATCAATCCTTCTGATAGCAGAGCCCCCAATCACCTCCCACTAGGTTCCACCTTTTCTAGATTCTGCAGCTTCTCACATCCCCCCAATAAGTGTCAAGCTTCCAACACATGCACCTATGGGGACAAACTCAAAACATACCCAAGCCATAACAGACCCCTTGGTGGGGGAATCTGAAGGATGACTCATCTGCACAGAACAGGGACGCTGGCCCACTTGATATATCAGCCTGATAATGTAGGAGATGATTGTTGACAGAGCTAAAGATGCTCCTTCCACAGGCATACTTAGATAAAGACCCACAGTCTCCCCTGTGGTAGCATCCCTCCCGGCCTCCTCCTCACACCATCTCTACTCCAGATTATTACAGCAGCCACCTAGCTACCTCCCTGACAAAACCCAACAGCTTCGTAGCCTTTTCCATAGTCAATCCACTCATGCACATTTTCAACCTCTTCTTTGGTCTTGATGCCTGTTATGGTTTAAATCTAAAATGTCCCCTTAGAGTGTCATGTGTTTGGAAGGCGATTATATCTTGGGAACACCATAGACATCAGTGGATTCACCCACTGAAGAGTTCAGTAGCTGAATGTGTTGCTCAGAGGTGGGTCACTGACATGACCTGGAATGGTGAATGCTTGTCCCCAAGTTTCTCTCTCTGCTCCCTGGACACCATACCAATAGCTTTCCTTCACTATGCCATTCTGTGGCTTCTGTCTTGCAGTGGCTGACCACAGACTGAACTCACTGCAACTGTGAATGAAAATAAACTTCTCCTGGTTTAGTTGCAGGTATTGGGTAATTTGTCCCAGCCACAGGAATCCCACTGCAGAAAAAATGGTACCAGGAGTGGAGTAATTGCTGTGACTGCAGGTGAGTGAGTATGTGGTCTAGAAGCCATTGAAACTGGTTTGTAAGAGGAGTCTGGGAAGGTTTGGTTCTGTTAGCTAAAGAATCCCTACAATTCTGTAAGCCAAAATTGATGGGAGAGTCTTGTCGGACTCAGAAGGAATGCAAACACTAGAGGCCAGGCTCCAGAGGTTTCATTTGGAAACAACAACTCCATTGGCAGTTGGAATAGAAGTCATGTGTGCTATACAACAACAGAAAACTTTTTCTTAATCTTGTCTTTGTCATAAAATTTTGCCAAAGCCTCAGGTTAAGAGTGATAGAGTAATTAATTCAGCAGAGAAGTTTACAAAACAGCCCAAAAAGTTAGGGCTGTGGCATAGGTACTACTGGCTATGCTTAACCAGATCTATAGTGAAATTTCAGAGGCAAAAGCAGATGTAAGAGCTTGCTGTTTCACCAGAAAGGAAGTGCCTACAAAGTTTGGGTCATAAAGGGCATTGTTGCTGAAAAAATCAGCACTAAAGAGGAACCAAGCAATTTGCAAGAACAATTGAAAATATGCCTTAAAGATATCTCAGAAATCAGTAAGACCCCACCCTTTGCAGGCTCAAGGGCACTCTATAAAGCTTTCATTTCAGAAGAGAGAGTCAGAGACTCGGAATTTGCTCCCTGTGATTGGTTTCAAAGTGCTCACTATCCAAGGATTCAGAGGCCTCTGCAATCATCATCCACAGTGGGCCATCTTTTGATCCATATTTCTTCCAACCGACTAAATAAACTATTAATACCTTGTTTAACTTCATGAGCTGCAACATTAAATTCATAATCTCTGCTCAATAGATCCATATCAAGAAATTCAGCCTTATTCCGGTGTGTATTTCTTCCACTATTATCTCACATTCTTAAAAATCCATTTCCATGCTTGTTCCCCAGTCCTATGATTGTAAGAATTAGAAAACTCAAGAAGTTCTTTGGGAATGTATTATCCTCCTCACGAACCATACTGTGGATCTTACCCCTAGGGGCTTCCTGAGACTTGAGCCTGGTTATTGGCCCAGAGGAAAAAGTGGGTGGTGAGGGTAGGTCTTGTCTTGCTAGGTAACTGCCTCAGGGAATGTCCTTACTGTTTCCATAGGCAACCCAGGATTAGTTTCTCTTGTGTACGTGGAGGAGCCAACAACACAGGAGTGAGGGGTGGGGATGCCTCTGTTGTTAAGGGTAAGGAAACCTCTTTTTCTGGCAAAATGATCTCTTCAGAATTTATGAGTTTCTCGTGGACACTCTCCCTGTTCCTCCCACATACCTCCATCCCAATTAACAGGATCTCATTCTTTCCCCATCAGCACCCTCACTTTAGCTGCAGATACACTTTGAGGCTGAGCGTTGACCTGGTGCTGTCGTTTAGTTAACCTGATTATGAAAGCTGGAACATGATTTTCAGCAGCGTCAGCCTTTTGGCTAAAAGACAGAAGATTCTTCTCCAAAACTCACTTAGGAACTTTCAAGGTAATTGTGTGTGTCTGGATCCTGGAACTTGAATTCTTGGGCTCATTGTTTTCTATGGACACACTGAAAAGAACTTAAATTGTTGATACACGCCTAGACCTCACTTTTTCCTTCACTAGTCTGTGTAAAGATGCTAAGAGTCACTAGACAGCATCATTATATTTTTGTATTTTCAAAAAATACTTCAAAAAATACAGAATCATCAAGTGCCTCACATCTTACAAGTGGAGAATTAGTGTAACGAAACAGGCTTACTTCTAGTTTAATTCAAACAACTCATACTCTGGGCTATCAGTTTTCCTTATATTATTATTAGGAGAGACCATAGCAGCGTTGGAGCTTGTAAAACTAGAGGGGCAACCTCAGGAACTACTAAAAGCCTTAGAGAAAATCACTTATATAATTCTGTCTCTCAAGAACTACTGTTGGTCCAAGAATCTGTAACAGTTCTTAGAGGTAGAATAAAAAATATATATAAATAAAGGAGATTTATTTGGCGGGCCTACAATTTCCATGAGATAATCCAAAATGGCCACACACACACACACATGCCAAAGCTGGAGGGTCCGGTGGCTGCTGAGACATGAGACAGAAGAACACCAGTCGGAGACTGCAGGGCAGCCATTGTGAACCTGCCGTGGATCACTGTCCAAAAAGCAATGGTGAAGACTGGAGACTGAAGCAAATCTGCAATGGAGAACAGCAATGTGAAGACAGCAGTGAGTTGATGTCTGCAGACAATTGTGAAGGCCAGAGCTTTGCCAGGAAAAACTGTAACAATTTTTCTTCCTTCTTTTTTATTTAGTTCAAGCTGCCAGGTGGGCCACCCACATTCAGGGTGGGTATTCTCCCCTCATTTGGTGACCCACAAGTCATTCTCAACCCTGGGTGTTTCCTATATTCTTCAAGTTGATACAGTTCCTACAATGATCACAACAGATGACCTACATATATAAATCAACCATGAGCATATTTGCAGAAAAAGACAGACTAAAATACAATAATAATAGGGAACTTAACCACCCTATTTTCATCCAGACAGAAAATCAACGAATAAACACCAGATTTAAACTTAACTCTTTACCCAATGGACAGTTGTTTATTTGTCTGTTTATGCTGGAGACTGAATTTAGAGTCTTCCCAACACAAGACATCCTCATCCCTTTGTTGTATTTTATATTTTGAGACAAAGTCTCATAAATTGCCAAGTTTTCCAGGCTAAGCTTAAACTTGCAATACTACTGTTTCAGCTTTTCAGGGGTGTTGGGATTGCAAGTATAAGCCACCATATCTGGCTCCAAAAAGACATTTATAGAACATGGTAACCAACAAGTGTACAATACACATTCTTCTCAATTACCCTTGAAATATTCTTCAGGCTACATCATATTATATTCCCCAAAAAAAGTCTTAACAATTTAGAGAAGAATGAGTTATATCAATAAGTTATATCAAGAGCACTTTCTGACCACGATGGTATAAAAATAAACTAAAATCACACAAAATGTCTTATCTAATCCAATGAAATGAAACTATAAATTAATTACAGAGAGAAAACTGAAAACTTCAGATACATGAAAATTAAACCTAACTCCATATGTAAATAAAACAGCATATCCATAACCAAGAGGTCAAACAAACATCAGTGAAATGACATACTCCTAATAATCAATCAGTGCATTAAGAAATTAAGAGAATATTTTTAATTTTTCTTCAAATGAAAGTAGAAACAATATAAAGAACCCTTTTGAGCACAGAAAAAGCAACTCTAAGAATTTGATAACATTAACTGCCTATATATTTTTTTCAAAATGTATCTCGATTGAGTGGTATAGCTAGTGATAGAGGCTTGCCGACCACGTGCAAAGCATTGGGTTCAATCTCTAGTGCACACATGTGCACAAACTACCTAATATTGTTTCACCATAAGTAATGAGATAAAAGACTAATTCTAAATTACCAGAAGCAAGAAAACAATAAAGATCAGAGTAGAAATAAATTAATTATAGACTAGAAAAAATATAGATAAAATAAACAACTGATTTTCTGAAAATACAAACAAAATGGGCAAAACTTTACCTAGATGCAGAAAAAAAGAGCATATAAATGAATCAAATCAGAACAGAAAAAGAGACATAACAACTGATACCATAAAAATACATGTAATCAGAAGAAATTATAAAATTATATGCCTAGGGTTCAGAGGAGGCCGGCAGGCTTCCCAGACATCTTCCTCACCACCCCTCACCTCAGGGGCCTGCGGCAGAGCCTGGGCAAGGCTAGCACTAAGCAAGGCTGCTCCGGAGGAGGAAGGTAGGACTCGCGGACATCTTCCCCACTGCCCCTTGCCTCAGGGGCCTGTGGCAGAACCCGGACTCAGCTAGCACCGAGCAGGGCTGCTCTGGAAGAGGCAGGCAGGACTCATGGACATCTTTCCTGCCACCTTCGCCTCAGGGGCCTGCCACAGAACCTGGGCTTGGCTAGCACCAGGCAGGGCTGCTCCGGAAGAGGTAGGTAGGACTCACAGATATCTTTGCCACTGCTCCTAACCTCAGGGGCCTGCGACAGAACCTGGGTTCGGCTAACACCAGGCAGGGCCACTTCGGAGGCTGGTAGGCCTCCCAGACATCTTCCCTGCTGACCCCCACCTCAGGGGCCTCCAGCGGAACTTGGGCTAGGCTAGGGCCAAGCAAGGCCACTCCGGAGGGGGCTGGTAGGACTCCTGGACATTTTCCCCGACACCCCTCACCACGAGGGCCTGCAGCAGAACCTGGGCTCCGCTGGCGCCATGCAGGGCTGCTTCAGAATAGACTGGTAGGACTCCCAGCCATCTTCCCCACTGCCCCTCACAGTGGAGACCTATGGTGGATCATGGAATCGGCAGTAGGTCTCCTTGCCATCTTCCACACTGCCCATCATAGCAGAGGCCAGTGTGGATGTTGGGCTTTGCTGGCACCGGGCAGGGCCTCTTCAGAATAGACCAGTAGGACTCCCCACCACCTTCCACGCCACCCCTCACAGCGAAGGCCCGAGCAGAGACTGGGCTTTGCCAGTACCAGGTAGAGCTGCATCAGACTAGACCGAGGGGGATTCACTGCCATCTCCCCCGCTCCTTTCATTGGTAGTCAGCGCAGAGGCTGTGATCTCCAAGTGGCGGGCAGAGCGTGCCGGGGTGAGTCCCTAGGGGAAACCCAGAGACAGACAACCAGAGACAAACAAAGACAACAGAACCATGAGAAAACGTGGAAATCAATCTCCTTCAAAAAGTCTTGACATAAAAGAAGAGCATACTAGAAATCCTGAAAATGCAGAATCAAAAGATGAAAATGGCAAAAATAATGGTAACTTCTGGGCCCAGAAATACATAGAATTAAAGCAGGAATTAAAACAGGAATTAATGCAGGAAATGAAGCAGGAAATAAAAGTCATAGAGCAAGAGCTACACCAAGACCTAGCTAAGCTAAAAGCAAGCTTTGAGAAGCAACTACAGCAGATCAAAGAAGAAATGAACTAGAAAATAATGAAGGCAATACAAGAAATGAGAGAATAACACAACAGAGACATAAAAGAAAAAATGCAGACATCCAGGAAGTGAAAAACACAAAGGTCACAATAAGCAACAACATCGAACAACTTCAAAATAGATTATCAGACTTAGAAGACAAAATGATGGAGCGGGAACAGAAAGACCATAAAGAACACAAAGTAAAAAAAGAAAGTGAATCATTACAACGACTGATAGATGATTCAAAGAGAACCAACCTGAGAATTACCAGAGTTCAACAGAAGACCGAGGACAAAACAAAAGGCTTAAATATCATATTCAAGGAAATTACGGAAGAAACTTTCCCAAATCTAAGAAGAGAAATGAACATTGAACTACTGCAGGCATACAGACCACCAAACAATATGGATCAGAAGAGGGCCACATCATGACACATTAAAATACTAGAAACGCAATACAAAGATAGAATACTGAAAGTGATAAGAGAAAAACAGAAGGTGATCTACACAGATAAGCCCATCAGGATAACTTCAGACTTCTCAACCCAGACTCTAAAAGCCAGGAGATCATGAGCAATGTAATTCAAACACTAAAAGAACAAAAAGTCCAACCAAGACTACTATATCCAGCGAAACTATCTTTTTAATTTTTCACCCTTTTTATTGGTATGTATAAGCACAAAATTTAAGGTTTACAATGAAGTTGAGCATTTTGTGCAACTACATATCTTGTCAAGGTGACAAGGACTTTCCCACTTTCCTTTTGTCTCACCCCCTACCCACCCCCACTCCCGCAGTCCTACTCCCGTTTCACTTTGTGTTTTAAGCTCCATGAGACAGTTGTGATCTGGGTCTCTGATATGAGAGAAACTATCTTTTAAACTAGAGAAAGAAATTAAAATATTCCATAATATCGAAAGCTTAAAGAAAATTGCAGCCACTAAGCCACCACTGCAGAAAATTTTCAAAGGAAACTTGGATAGCGAAAGAGAGGCCAATGACACAAGTGAACCCAGAGAAAAAAAGACAAGCTAGAGGAGAATGAGCTAAGAAAAAGTAAAGCCAGTAAACAAAGTGGTAAAACTACAATGATGGCAGGACACACCAAACATACCTCAATAAAAACCCTAAACATGAACAGCCTCAATTCATCTATCAAAAGACACAGACTAGCTGACTGGATCACAAAACAGACACCCAAAATTTCCTGCCCACAAGAGACACACTTCACCCACAAGGAAACTCATAGACTGAAAATAAAAGGTTGGAATGCAATATTTCATGCAACAGGGCCCACAAAACAAGCAGGGGTAGCTATATTAATCTCAGACTCATCAGATTTCAAAAGAAAACAGGTGAAGACAGACAAAGATGGCCACTAAATATTGGTTAAAGGAACACTACAACAGGAAGAAATCACAATTATCAATATATACGCCCCCAACACTAGAGCACCAAATTATGTAAACCAAAAATTACTAGATCTGAAAGGACACATAGGCCCCAATACAACTATAGTAGGGGACTTTAACACTCCACCATCACAGATAGATAGATCAACCACACAAAAAATCCACAAAGATATACAACTGCTGCAAGACACTATAGAAAAATTGGACGTAACAGACATTTACAGAGTTTTCCACCCACCATCAACTGACTACACATTCTTCTCAGCAGCACACAGAACATTTTCTAAAATAGACCACATCCCAGGACATAATTCATGCTTAAACATGTACAAAAGGATAGATATAATTCCCTGCATACTCTCAGACCATAGTGGACTAAGACTGGAACATAACAGCAATAGAAACAGAAAAAAATACACACATACATGGAGACTTCACAACTTACTACTGACTAAATAATGGATCACAGAAGAAATCAAACACTTCATAGAGTTAAATAATGATGGAAGTACATCCTATCAAAATCTGTGGGACACAATGTACTTAAAGGAAAATTCATAGCCATAAATGCACAAGTCAAAAGAACAGAACAGTCACAAATAAATTCGCTAATGATGCACCTTAAGGACCTAGAGAAACAAGAACAATTTAACTCATAAGGCAGTAGAAGAAAAGAAATTATAAAGATCACATCTGAAATAAATGAGATTGAAATTAAAAAGACAATATAAAAGATTAATGAATCAAAGAGCTGGTTCTTTGAAAGAATTAACAAAATTGACAAAGCTCTTGCTAACCTCATCAAGAAAAGGAAAGAAAAGGCACAGATTAATGCACTTAGAAATGAAAAGAGTGAAATTACAACAGACTCTGCAGAAATCAAGATTATAAGAAATTACATTGAACACCTATATTCTAACAAATTTGAGAACTGGGAAGCAATGAATGACTTCCTAGATACATAAAAAATACCAAAATTAAATGAGGAAGATATAAAAATCTTGAACAACCCCATCATGCACATAGAAATTGAAGCAGTGATAAAAGCTCTACCTACAAATAAAAGTCCAGGACCAGATGAACTCACAGCAGAATTTTTTCAGTACCTTAGGGAAGAACTAACTCCAATCTTCCTCAAACTATTTCATAAAATAGAAACTGAAGGAATAATACCAAACTCATTTCTTGAGGCTAGCATCGTACTAGTCCCAAAACCAGACAAAGACTTAACCAGGAAGGAAAATTATAGACCAATATCCTTAATGAATATAGATGCAAATATCCTCAATAAGATTCTGGCAAACAGAATCCAAGAAGTAATCAGAAAGATCATACACCATGATCAAGTGGGCTTCATCCCTGAGATGCAAGGCTGGTTCAACATGCATAGAAGAATCAATGCAATACACCATATCAACAAAAGTGAAAACAAAAACCACATGATCATCTCAATTGATGAAGAAAAAGCCTTTGACAATAACCAGCACCCCTTCATGATAAAAACACTGAGAAAAATAGGTAAAACTCATAGAAGCCACATATGCCAAGCCTGCTGCAAATATCACACTAAATGGAGAAAAACTGAACTCGTTCCCTCTCAAATCAGGAACAAGACAAGGCTGCCCACTGTCACCACTCTTATTCAATATAGTCTTGAAACACTTGCCATAGCAATCAGACAAGAAAATGAAATAAAAGGAATCTGCATTGGAAAGGAGGAGGTCAAACTTTCCTTATTGGCAGATGATATTATTATCTATATGGAAGACCCCAAAAACTCCACTACAAAACTCCTGGAAGCAATTTTAAAAATTAGCCAAGTCACAGGCTACAAAATTAACACTAAAAAAATCAATAGCTTTTCTCTACACTAATAATGAACTTATTGAGAAAGCACTCAGAAAAACAATTCCATTCTCAATAGCTCAGCAAAAAATTAAATACCTAGGAGTACACCTAACAAAGAAAGTGAAGGACCTATATAAAGAAAACTACAATACATTGAAGAAAGAAGCTATAGGAGACATTAGAAAACAGAAAGACATCATTACCTGCTCTTGGATAGGCAAAATAAATATAGTCAAAATGAGTATGCTACCTAAACTTATATATAGATTCAATGCAATTCCTATCAAAATACCTACAAATTTCTTCAAAGAACTTGAAACTACAATTCTTAAATTCATAGGGAACCAAAAAAAGACCAAGAATAGCCAAAGCAATCCTGAGCAACAAGACCAAGGCAAGAGGCATTACAGTTCCAGACATCAGGTTGTACCATAAAGCAATACTTGTAAAAACAATTTGGTACTGGCCCAAAAACAGAAAGAAAAACCAGTGGAACAGAATTCAAGATGCAGAGACAAACCCAAATATCCTCAATTACTTAATCTTCGACAAAGGGGCCAAATGCATACAATGGAAAAAGGATAGCCTGTTCAACAAATGGTGCTGGGAAAACTGGACATCCAAATGCAGAAGAATGAATCTGGTCACACACCTATCACCATGCAACAAAATCATATCAAAGTGTATCAAGAGTGAAAAACACTGAACCTCCTAGAATTAAAATTAGGCAAATTTCTAAAAGACATGGGGGTACGCAAAGACTTCCTTGACAAGACACCAAAAGCAAAAGAAATTATCTCCACTATTAATAAATGGGATCTTGTCAAATTAAAAAGTTTCTGCACCGCAAAGGAAACTATCAACATTGTAAAAAGAGAACCAACAGACTGGGAAAAAAATATTCACCACCAATAACTCAGATAGGAAGCTCATAACTAGAATATCCAGGGAGCTGAAGAAAAGTAAGCCTACCAAAAGAAAGGATCCTATTGAAAAGTGGGCAAATGAAATGAAGAGGCAGTTCCCTCACAAAGAAGTACAAGGGGCCAACAGATACAAGAAAAGATGCTCAACATCTCTAGCCATAAGAGAGATGCAAATCAAAACAACACTAAGATACCATCTCACCCCAGAGAGAATGGCCTATATTAACAATTCGAATAGTAACCAGTGCTGGGAAGGCTGTGAGGAGAAAGGAACCCTCCTACACTGCTGTTGGGAATGTAAATTCATATAACCACTTTGGAAAGCAGTATGGAGAGCTATCAAAAGACTAGAAATAAATATCCCCTTCGATCCAGCGACACCCCTCCTATGAATATATCCAAAAGAGGCCAACAACACACACACACACACACACACACACATATAATATACCCATGTTTTCAGCAGCACAACTAACAATAGCTAAAATGTGGAAGTCACCAAAATACCCACCAACAGAGGAATGGATACACAAACTGTGGTATTTACACACAATGGAATACTATGCATCTATAAAGTCCAACAGCGTGGAGGCTTTTGCAGGTAAAAAGAAGAAACTTGAGAACATCATACTTAGTAAAGTGAGTCAGAAGCAAAAGGTGAAACATCGAATGGTCTCTCTGATATGAGAGACCCAGATCACAACTCTTATGGAACTTAAAATGAAAAACAAAGTGAATCAGGGGGGTAGGGCGGGAGGGAGGGTGGGGTGGGTAAGGGGAGGGACAAAAGAAGAGTGGGAAACTACTTGTCACCTTGACAAGATACGTGGGTACACAAAATGCTCAACTTCATTGTAAACCTTAAATATTTTTGCACTTATACATATCAATAAAATGGGGAAAATTATATGCCCTTTAATTAAATAAAAGAAATTGATAAATTCATGGACACATAAGGGCTACAATGACTGAATTATGAAGAATGAAAGAGAAATTCAGACATTCCCAGATAAGCAAAAGCTGAAGGACCTCATTCATAGCAAACCTTTTCTACAAGGACTGCTGCAGGGTTTCTTTAGTTGAAGTGAATAAAATATTAGGCAATAATTCAAACCTTTAAGAAGAGATAAAGAACACTGGCAAGCCTACCTCCATATGTAAATAGAGACAGCATCATTGGAACTTCGGGCTGTCACTTCACTTTGTTTCCTATGACTCAGGAGGCAGATGTGTAAAACAATAAATATAAATTTAGGCTAGTGAGAAAACAAACAATTGTATAAAAGATGTAAAAATGTGACAACATAAAGAGTGAGGGACAAATAAGGCGGCATGGAGTGTTGCTCTACTATTGACACTAATTTGTATTATTCAAACAATGCTAATTGCTATCCCCAATGTAACCATTAGAAAAGTAACTGAAGAAATACATAGAAACATTAAAAAGAGGGAGAACAAAATGATATGAAGACACTAGATTCAAAAGTCATGGTAATGGAAAAATTGAAAATTTAGGTACATATTTGTCCATATATGCCCACACAGAAATATATGTATATAAATTCATGTACATGGTTATATATGAAGAGAGGAAATAGAAACAAAGAGAAAACACATAACTAAGTGGAATAAATAAATCCTTCCTGACCCATAATTGGTTTTAAATGTAAGTGAAATAAACTGTTCTATTTGAAGGCAAAAAGTAGCACATTGGATTTTTTTTTAAACATGGTCTCAGGTGCATGTGTACATTGCTGTAAGCTTCAAGGACATTTAAAGCAAAATAATTTTTGAAAAGAGATTTCACGGGGAAAAAATAATGGAAAGTACTAGATGCTGTCTGGAAATTAAAAGCATGAGGATAGATTTAGAGCAAGGGGCCAAAATCAACCTGGGTAACACAGACTAGCCAGGGTAGTGGGGACAGGTGAGGAAGGCCTAGTGGCTACAACATAACCAGACAAAGTGGATTTTAAGTTAAAATAATTTACATAATATGGCATAATATGTTGACAACAGTTTCAATGCACCAGAAAGATACAACAATTGCAAAATACAAACATCTAGTAGCAGAGCCCAAAACGTATGAGACAAAAATCGGCGTAATTCAGAGGAGTAATAGCTCTGTCAGCATAGTGGGATAGTTCAACACCCAACTTTAAATGATGGGTGGCACATCCAAGCACAAGCTCAGTAGAGAAGCAGAGGATTTAAACATCACCAAGTAGATTTAACAGAAAGCTCCAACAGTAACAATCAATGTACATTATTCTCAAGTGCAAATGAAACATTCTAACAGGCCAAGAAAACAAAAAATAGATTTTAAAAATAGTAAAATCACACAAAACACCTTTCCTAATCACAATGGAATGAAACTAGAAACTAATCACAAAGGGAAAACTGAAAACTTCAGATACATGGAAATTAATCAGCATATTCCTAACAAAGAGCTCAAAAAAACCTCACCATAGAAATGAGAAGACCTTTGATATTAATTACAACAAACACACACCCCAAACAACTGGGCTGTAAGGCAAAGAGGGCTGGGAAGGAAATGTAGTCCTGTAAATGCGTGTAGTCAAACGGAATGAAGATCACAAGTCAGCCATTACTTGTTCAACTTGAGGAACTAAAACACAAAAAACAAACAAAACACAACAAGAAGAAATGACACCGTAAAAATTAGAGTGGAAATAAATAAATTAAAAGTAGGAAAAAACAGTCAAGAAAATGAATAAAGCCAAAACTTGGTTCTTTGAAGAGCTCAAAGAAAAGATTTATCTTTAGCTCCATTTTCTAAGAAAAAGAGGATACTCAAATTCCGAAAATCAGAGGAGAGGGGATTTTATAACTGGTTACACAGAAATGGACAAGATTATAAGATATAATAAATAATTGCATGAGATTTCCCCATAGAAGGAACACATTCTCAGGTTCCAGAGATTCAAACCGAAGATCTTTTTTCCCCAGAAGTATTTATTAGTATTTACTTATGAGGCATAACAGTCACATCCAACTTAAGGAACTGGGGCATATACACATTGCATCCTGATCATTGCTACTTTCCCCGCTTCCCATTCTACCACCCACCACCCCCAACACACATCCCTTTCCTGCTCCACAAAATCTCTCATGTTTCCTACCATCTCTCGTTTATTTTGCTCTTTTACTTATTTATGAGTTTTTCATATTAGAGAGCTATGAGATATTTAACCTATGTTTGAATCATTTTGCTAAGTATAATGGTCTCAAGGCACATCCATTTTCCCACAAATGTCTCAAGTTTATCTCTTTTTTGGCAGAATAGTACTCCACTGTGTATATGTACCCCATTTTCTTCATCCCTTCATCTGTTGGTGGACACACTGGCTGCTTCCAAGATTTTGCTATTATGAGTTGTGTTACTGCAAACAGGGATATGCATGTATCACTTTTATGTAATATCTTTTAGTGTTTTGGGAAGATACTCAAAAGAGCTATAGCTGGGTCGAGTAAGATATCCACTTCCACTTTTTTGAGGAATATCAATACTGCATTCTGTAATGGTTGTTCCAATTTACAGTCCCACCAGTAATGCAGAAGAGTTCTTTTTTTCTCACAACCTCATTAGCATTTGTTGTCTTTAAAGTTCTTGATAATAGCCACTCTTACTGGAACAAGATGGAACCTTAGTGTTGTTTCGACTTGCATTACTCTAATCATTAACTACGTTAAACCCTTTTTCATGTGCTTATTGGTCATTTGTACTTCTGAGAACCATATATTCATTCAAATGCCCATTTTTTGACTGGGTCTTTGGGGAGTCTAATTTTTTTCAGTTCTTTCTATGGTCTAGATACTAGTCCTTTGTCTGAGGAATAGCTGGCGAAAGTCTTATCCCATCCCATCAGTTCTCTCTTCACTCTGTTGATGTTCCCCTTTGCTGTCCAGAAGCTTTTTAATATCCTCACATTTGTTGATTCTTGGTGCTATTTCTTGTACAATAGGTGTTCTGTTGAGAAAAGTTTTCGCTTATGTCTGTGTCTTAAAGGTTTTGGCTCTTTTATCTTCCAGCAGATTTACAGTTTCTGTTTTTATATTTAGGTCTTTGATCCATTTGAATTTGATTTTGGTTTGCGGTGAAAGATATGGGTCTGCTTTCATTTTCCTGCATGTAGATAATCAGTTTTCCCAGCACTACTTGTTGAAGAGAGTATTTTCTCTGTGGGATTTTTAAATCACTGTTTCTTTGTAATGTAGCTTGATATCTAGGGTTGTGATGCCTCCTGTTTTTATTTTGTTGATTAAGAATAGGGTTGTGATTTATGTTGTGCACACATTTCAGGGAACCCCAGATAACCAGAGAACCAGTAATGCGTGCAAGAACAAGGAGCTTTTATTCAGGCTTAAGCTCGGGCTCTCTGACTTCACCAATGCAGTGGATCCGTGAAGAGAGCCCAGAACAAAGAATGAGCAGGGTTTTTATGAGGTAGGGGCAGGGTTGGTCTCAGGAGATGTGACACTGGTATGTCATTATTTGCATAGAACCAATCGTAAGTACACAGTTTTTATGACAGCGATGCTGACGACTCAGATGAGGCAAAGTGGCCATAACTCTTGTTATAACCCAATCATAACTTTTTAGGAGTCTTTTGGATGGAACCAACCGAGTGTGGTGTCTCAATCTCCTGAGTAGTGTATAAAGTGGCATTGAGTGATTGGTTAGTTGTCACTGGGCAACTATTTATGATTTCTTGACTCTGTCCCAGGCCCAAGAATGCCAGATTTGTGTTTACCCTTTTTGATTGGCTGTAACTAGGTAACCAAGTGCTCCAAGGCTATCCTGGCCTTGGGCATTTATTTTACAATTGTTTTACAATCTGAGGAACCTGAGGCTTAGATCCAATAACTTTTAGAGTAAGTTTGAAACCTGTCCTGAAGTCTGTTCAGCTTGGGCTCTTCAGTTTGGATCTGAAATGTCCCCCAAAAGTTCATGCACCTATGGATTCTGTGTACCGTTACAGGTGGAGGCTGGCTGGAAAGAGCAGATATTTGGGGCTCGACTCTTGGCTCTGTTCTATCATGCCTTGAGGTGCTGTTTCTTTGGCTCTGTGCCCGCTATGTGTTTCTACCATCATTGTCCAGATGCCAGCCCATGAATGGACCTGTCCGAAACTGTGAGATAAAATAAATCTTTTCTCCTTAAAATTGTGGATGTTGGGCATTCTGTCCCAGCAATTAAAAACTAAGACTTTACTTTAGCTATTCTGGATCTCTTCAGATTCCATATAAATTTTAGGATATTTCTTCTAATTTTGTGGGGAAAAAAATGCTTCAGGTGTTTTGATTGGATTTGCATTGAATCTCTATGTCTATTTTGGTAGTATGACCATTTTGACAATATTAGTTCTGCTTATCCAGAAACATGAAACATCTTTCCTTTTCTAATGTTTTCTGCAACCTCTTCAGAGTACTACAGTTTCTCTTGTAGAGGTGTTTCACTTTCTTGGTTAGATTAATTCCTGAGTATTTACCTTTCCATGGCTCCTGTGAATGAAATTGTTTTTCTGATTTTCTACTTCTCAGTGATTTTAGGAATGCTACAGATTTTTGTGTATTGGGTTTTTATGCTGCAACTTGACTGAATTTGTTTATCAGTTCTAAGAGCCTTCTGGTGGAGGTTTTGAGGTCTTCTATATGAAGGATTATCTTAGTTACTTTTTCATTGCAGTGACAAAATATTCAATAATCACAATTTAGGGCAGGAAAGAATTATTTCAGCTCACAGTTTCAGAAGGACACAGACCATGGGCGGCTGGCAATGGTGGAAGCACATGGCAAAGTCAGAGGTTGAAGCAGTGCTTCACAACATGGCAAACAAGAAGCAGAGGTAGGCAGGAAGGGAGAACGAATAGATGCCCTTTCAGGTCCAGCCCTAGTGATTCACTCCTTCTGTATCAAGCCCCTCCCAGGTTAAATCCCACTGTTCCATTCACACACTTGGTAAGGTGCCACATGCCCCTAATCTACTACATGCTCCAAATTCTCCATCAGCTTTTAATTCATAGTCCACCACACATCTATAATCCACCACACAACCATAATCCACCCCTTCTGACCAGGCCCCAATTCCTAACAGACCAAGATTCCACAACATCCAAGTACATGAGACTTTGAGAGGTCGTTCCATATCCAAACCATAATAAGGATCATGTTATCTGCAAATAAAATTAGACTTCTTCCTTTTCTATACATATCTCTTTTATTTCATTCTCTTGCCCAATTGCTCTAAGGTTTTAAGTACTATTTACACAAGAGTGTTGAGAGTGGATACCGTTGTCTTGTCTTGTCTCCAACTTTGGGGAAATGCTTTCAGTTTTTCCCATTTTATCTGGCATTGGAGGTAGGTTTGTCATAAATGGTTATGAGTAAGGTCATTTTACACCTATTTTCATCAGGTATTTTTTATCATGAATGAATGTTGGAGTGTGTCAGAGGCTTTTGCTACATCAATCGAGATGCTCGTGTGATTTTCATCCTTACTTTTATTGATGTGGTATATGTCCTAGTTACTTATTCGTTGCTGTGACTCAGTCCCCAACATCCACAAATTTAGGGAAGGAAAGTTTTATTTTAGCTCAGTTTCAGAAGGTCACAGTCCATTCTGGGGCAGCAGGCAGCAATGGAAGTACATGGCAGAGGCAGAGGTGGAGGCCACTTCCCATGGCATCACAAACAGGAAGCCATGTCAAGGCAAGTTGGGACTAGTCCTCCAAAGAAGGCAGGAAGCAGCTGATATATCCTTCCAGGGCTCATCCCAGTGATTAGCCCCTCCCGCATCCAGGTGTGCAAGGTGTGGCCACTACACGCTGTTAATGCTAACTTACACACCTTTAATCCACCCCTCCAGACTAGGCCCCAATCTATCAACAGCACATGGTTCCACAGACAATCCATAGCATTTAAGTACATGAGACTTGGGGGACATTCCAGAGCCAAAACATAATAGTTATATTACATCAATTGATTTAAATACATTGAACCATTGCAATCTTAGAATGAAGCCATCTTGGTCATAGTGTATGGCCTTTTTGATACAATTTATTGCATTTTTTGCAAGTATCTTATTGAAGATTTTTGCATCTATATTCATAATGACATTGGCCTATAGTTTTCTTTCTTTGGTAAATCTTTGTCAGGTTTTGGTATCAGGGTAAAGCTAATTTCCAAGAAGAAGTTTGTCAGTGTTCTCTTTCAATTTCATGAAACGGTCTGAGAAGCACTGTAAAATTGTAAAATTCTGTGGTAAATCCAGCAGGTTCTGGGCTATTCCTTGCTGGTAGAGACTTTGTTCCTGCCTCAATTTCACTATAGGTTATTGGTCTACTCAGGGTCTTTGTATCTTCTTGGTTCAGTTTTGATATGTCATATGTGTCTAGAAAGTCATTCATTTCTTCCAGGTTCTCAAATTTGTTGGAATGTAAGTTTTCAAATAGTTTCTTATAATAACCTGGATTTCATCAGTGTCTGCTATGATTTCTCCTTTTCTATTTCTAATTGCATTGAGTATTTCCCTCCTTCTAGTGAGTTTAGCTAGAAGTTTATAAATCTTATTTATCCTTTTGAAGAACCAATTCTGTGATTCATTGATATTTTGTATTTTTTAAAACTCTATTTTGCTAATTTCTGCTCAGGCCCTTATAGTCTATTTCCTTCTATTGCTTTTATCATTGAATTGTTCTTGTTTCTTTTGGACCTTAAGGTACATCATGAGATTATTTATTTAAGATTGTGCTGATTTTTTAATGTGCGCATTCACTGACATAGCACTGCTTACAATAAGCTTAGTGCTGCTTTGATTACGTCCCAGAGATTCTGGTATTATGTGCTTCCATTGCCATTTCACTGGGAACTTTCTAGTCTCCTTTCTGGTTTCTTCTGTGGTCCACTGTTTGTTCAACAATGTACTACTTAATCTCCATGTGCTTGTATAGTATTTGCAGGTCTTCTGCTGTTCATGTCTAGTTTCCTCTATGATCTGAAAGTGTGCAGGCAATTATTTCAATGACTGATAGCCTAGGATGTGAACTATTTTGCAGAAAGCTTAATATGAACAGCTTTGCTAGCACCATTCAACACCATTTTAATGCTATTATACACACAACCACTTTTCTTAATTTATATTTTGCTCATTCGCCAAATCTTCAGAATCTTTTCTACCATTGGTTCTGAAACAGGGCTTATTTCATGTCTATTATAAATTTTTAAGATGTTTCCATTTCTCAGTTAATTATGCTTAAAGAACATCTTTGTATATGTGGCTTTTCCCCTCCTTGGAATTATCTTAGAGAATGTATACTCAGAAGTCCAATCAAGAAGTGTATACACTTCTATAAATTTCAACAGAAAAAGTGGCCCCTAGTGCCTTCCTACCAGTAACCACTATGTCTTCTTACCAGCAGGTTGCATGGGAGAGTAACTGCCACAGTGAATTCTAAAAATTGGGCCAGGTGGGTTGCTGGATCTATATTTCCCGAGCCTGACCCAGTGCAAAATGACTAAAACACTTTCATGTGAACACTCCAAAAAGCATGATCCAGGAGGTACACTGCCCAGAGGTTGTCCACTGGGTCCCTGATTTGTCACAATAGCCAAGAAGCAAAGCCAAGAGGGCAGTCAAGGACAAGCATTTCATGTAGCCAGGCAAATTTTGGTTACTTCATGACCTCAGGGACATAAATGCCATCAAGAAAAAGATGGGCTCCACTCAGCCTGGATTACCCACTACTATCCCCACAGGTTGCTTAATTAAGGTTATAGATATTAAAGGGCTGTTTCTTTAGAATTCCACTTCACCCTGAGGTTAGGGAAAGCTCTGGCTTCACTGTTCCATCCCCTAACCACGCTATCTCTGCCCAGTGGCATCACTGGAAAGCATTGCCACGGGGCATGAAAAACAGTCCCACTATATGTCAGCTATTTGTTTTTCAAGCTGTCCACCCTCTGCTAGAGTGGCCAGGGCTATATGTCAGCCATTACATGAATGACATTCTACTGGCCCAATCCAAGGACTCCCAATTGGCTACAGCTTGTGATGTCTTATTAAATAATTTAAAGTCCCTGAATCTACATGTTGCTATGGATAAAGGTCAAAATAACCCCCTCCCTTTGTTTCTAGGTTCAATTATTCTTCCTTTTGCTATTTCCCCTGTTGGGCCTTCTATTGATATCCCTAATATGCTTACCCTTAATGAGTTTACAAACCCATTTAGGTCACATTAATTAGCTATGTCCTTGGCTAAGGATCCCCACTTGTGCTCTCTCTTCACTGTATGATTGCCTTAAGGCGGACAAAGAGCCTATATCTGCGCACCCTTACCCCTCAAGCAAAAACGCGCTCTCTCTGATATAGCAACATTTGTACTCCATGCAATTAGACAGATATTCCGCTGACGACATAATATGTGCCTTGGCCCTAACTACTCCTTGTCTGCCCACTGGCAGCAACCCAATAATATCACACAATGGGTCCATTTAGCCACTCATACCTCTTCAATAGTTACCAATCTCTTTAGGGTGCTTTCCCTTTTAGTTCAAAGACTTGGGACTTGATCCCTGGCCATGGTGGATAAGGAACCTCATAAACTTGTGCTTCTCATCCAGAAGGAGGACCTAACTTTCCTGTTGTGTAACAATTCTGATATCCAAATTATGCTTACAGGCTTTTCAGGAGATATCGATAATCATTTTCCAAAAAATAAGTTGTTACAAACCTTGTCTTTGCTGCCTCCACAGTATACATCTTGCATATCTAGAGGACCAGTCCCTAGGGCAACCCTAATCTTCACAGATTCCAGCTCCACTGGTACTACAGCCATAATAATTATTCCCGAAGACTCTCTACAATGTACATACACACTTAAGCTTCAGCCTGCTTCTCCTCAACATCTAGAACTATTTTCCATACACAAGGCTCTTGAAGTGTATCAGGAGTTGCTCAGTCTATTCACTGATAGCCAATATTGTGTGAGGTTACTTCCTCTCTTGCCTTTTGCACACTGTGATGTTTGTACACAATGTCCTCTACACACCCTTATGGCTAGTGTTCAAACGTTATTAGAAAGCTCCACAACCTCACTGTTTGTTTAACACATCCGAGCTCATTCGGGCCCACTAGGTCCTCTGTCTACCCTAAATGACCAAAAAAACTTCCTTACGTGACCAACAGTATTCTCTATTACTGAACAAGCTAAACAACTACATCTTAGATTCCATCAATCTGCCCAAAGCCTCCATCTACTTTTTCCTGAACTTACCACCAAGGCCTGCAAACAAATTATCCAGGACTGTCACAGGTGTGCCCCATTACTCTCCTTGGACCTGCTTCAGCTCATGGGCATTAATCCTTGAGGGCTAAAACCCAGCACCTTATGGTAAATGGATGGAACCCACCTTTTGGCTGCTTAAAATATGTCCATTTGACCATTGATACCTACTCAGGTTTCACCACAGCTACCCCAGGGACAGGGGATGCTACTAAACATGTTCTATCTCATCTGCTGTGCTGTTTTGCTATCATGGGCATCCCTTATTCTATAAAAACAGACAATGGGTCTGCCTATGTTAGCAAATCATTCCAAACATTCTGTACATCTTGGAATATTAAACATATAACAGGCATCCCATGCAAACCCCAGGCCCAACAAGGCATTGTCAAATGATGCAACAAAGAACTCAAGGCCTTATTAATGAAACAAAGGGGGGCATTCTTCTAACCTCATAATGCTATTCACAAAGTTCTTTTCACTCTAAATTCTTTGATCTTTCCAAAAAATAGCTCAGAGATGCCTGCACATAAACAATGGGCTCCGTTAACTAGGCCGTCACACCTGCCTTAGTTTTGTGGAAAGACACCCTAGACAATCAATGGAAAGGTCCTAGAACCCTACTAATATATGGAAGAAGCTCTGCTTGTGGTTTTCTATAGGATGAGCCATAGCCAATCTGGGTCCCCGCCAGACACATCTGACTTGTGACCCTCCAACAAACAGGATGAAACAACTCACCCTGAAGGATCACCAGACTCAACACAAATCGAGGAGAGCCCTACCAAAATACAAACAACCTAAGGTTACCTGGGGAGATTTAAAGGGACTTACTGATCAAACCCTGAGACTCTCTCTACGAAACACCCCCACTAATAAGTTAATGCTGGCTGTTCTCCTCTGTGTGGTGCTTACTACCAATAGCCAAGCAGCTCAGGTACATTGGAGCCTAATTTTTAGGCCCCCTATGTTAGCTGGTGCAAACTGGGATGGCCCTCTGCCTCACTGGTTTGGTAATGACTCCTGATATGCCCCAGATGTTGCCACTACTGAAAGCACCTCTACTCCTTATAATCTTTCAGTTTACTGCCTGATAATCCTGTCTGCTTTCAGCTGTTATAATCTAATGGTAACTATAACTTCAATCTAAATTATATGTCCCTTGCACCAAAAACTTCTTATGACTATGATATAGCTGTTACTTTGTTAGATGTAGTCTCCCTGGTTCACCTTAATTATTCAAAGGTTGTGCCACCTTCCTCTTTCCCACTTCCCTGTTCCCCTGGCTCCTTCTCAGAAACTTCTGCACCAGATTTCTCACCATGGAAAAATTGTAAGGCCATAAGAAAACACACACCGATTTCCCCTAGTATTGCTTCCCTACTGATGCTTGGAGCATTAACGCTTCCCGAACCCCATCTCACGATTCCTCAGCCACGAGCACAAAAGTTCAAGTCATATGTGGTCATAGACCATGTTGCTGAGTTGTGCCTACTTTAATTCGTAGGCTAATCAGGTCCCAAAGTAAACTTACGAATCTAACTCCATTGCTCCCACCTATCAGACCCTTCAACATCACACCTATAACATGATAATCCAGTTTAATTTTACCAGCCCTAACCACTGTACAAGTTTGTTGTGGTTAGGATCTGGAATGTCCCCCAAAAGTTGCATGTATTTTCATGTTAGGATTCTCTACAGAACCATGTGATGTTGGTGGACTGGGGTCTAGTTTGGAAGGGTGGATTACAGTTAAGTTAAAACTAAAGGCGTGTGAGTTAGGATTAATGGTGTGTAGTGGCCACACCTGGATGCAGGAGGGACTAATCACTGGGCGGAGACCTGAAAGGATACATAAGCTGCACCTGCCTTCCTGGAGGACGGGACTAGTCTCAACTAGCCTCAGCTTGTCTTCCTGTTTGTCCGGGGAAGCTGCCGCCACCTCTCTCTCTGCCATGTACTTCGATTGCTGCCGGCCACCCCTGAATTGACTGTGACCTTTGAGACTGTGAGCTAAAATAAACCTTTCCTTTCCTAAGTTTGTGGGTGTTGGGTATTGAGTCACAGCAATGAAAAAGTAACTAAGACATAGCTTTATTATGGTCCCTAATGACACTTGTCTGTATTCACGAGTGTGCTTACTGCCTTCATTCTGCATCATACAAGTCTTTTAAACCCAAAATATTATTAATAATGTCCTAGATTGTGTTGTCCTCAATTGCATTATTACAAATTGCACCGTGTCTAACTCTTCTCCATGGATATATATCCTTAGGACACTTCCAGCCCTTTGGATCCCAGTAAACCTGATGACACCATACAAGAGGCCCCTAGTTCGAGACATGCTTCAGTCCCAGGGTGAATTAACACATCAATCTCACCAAGCTGTTGGTGTCATCACTGCAGACAGCTGCTGCCATCGTTGCACTGGCTACCACCACCACTGCGGCTGTGGCATTGACTCAATCTCTTCAGACGGCTGCCACACTCAATAATCTCTCTGCAGGCACTCATCTGGGCTCAACATGCAACAGGAGATAAACCCACTTACGAAAAAAGCTATCCCCATCCTACAACAACAAATGGATCTTCAACAGGAACAACTGGACAGTCTCTTCCAAATGCAGCACGTTCTTTGTGATACCCGTTTCACTCCTATCTGTGTATCCCAGTTTCCTGTTCTATTTAATGTCTCTCAAGTTGTAATGAATCTCTCCACCTGGGTTAAGGGACCTTGTTCAAGTCAATATGCACAAGCTATGGTCAATTTAACAGAACAAACTTTTGGTGTTAATAGTACTAGGATTGCTGCCTCTAGTACCTTTATGCAGGGCTTACTTGATCATTGGAAATCCTTGACTTTAAATTGGTTCTCCCTTATAATTTGATTATTATCACTACTTTGCTTCTTGGCTCTATTATAGTTATACGTCTGCTGAGAGCTCTTTTGACCCATGTACATAAGACTGAAAGAAAATCAATTATTCTGGCTGAGGCCATTTCAAACATAAAGGAAGGAGTAAGTGTGGGAGAACCAGGTTGGGTTGAGGCACATCTCGCTCATAACTTGGACACAGAGGTCTAGCACACCAGGCTGCAACAGGCATCCGGGGCACACCTCACGCCTTTTAGTCCTGTAACTCTGGCCAATCTCCTTCACCCCACATTCTCCCTATGACTTCCTCATTCCCCTAGACCTCGCTAGAATCTGGGTATGTACATATATGGAAATGCTATGTGCTCTGGGCTCCAACTGGTTCCACCATTTTTCCCACATCCATAGCTATATTTAAGCTGAGTGACTTCCCTAAATAAAGCAGACCGTGTTCTTTGAAACGGGTCTCTGGAGTGTGTTTCTCTGTCATTTGACCCTCTTCAGCTGTTTAGGCGGTCTTTGTGGGACAAGGACCACAGTGGGGCTTAACCATAGGCTAAAGATAAAGATAAAGGTGGAAAAAAATGTAAGACAAATGGAGGTGTCAGGGGCAGGTGCCAAGAGGAGGTGAGGGCACCTGTGCATGCTGGAAGCGATCCCTGAGCACAGCTACTGGTTGAGAAGACACAAGGGCTCTGTGCAGGAGACCTCCCCGCTAATACATGAGCTGTCACTGATTAACAACAGCAGATGCTCCTGGCCATTTGCTTGTATGATAGTATTCCAGAAACTCTACCTGCACTTATCCACAACTTGCCAGAGGGTGAGGCTCAAAACCTGTCATGTTTCTGCAGCCCGGAAGTGGACAAACAGCCAGGGCTCCAGGCCACCACCAAGCTTCAGGCCTCTGAGCAGGAGTGACAGTGCCCTTTTCCTAACCCCCAAGCAGATGAGCTCTCCTGAACGTGTCATTTCTAGGCACACTTCTCCCACGGGAAATTTTTGCTCAGGCTAGTGTAGTCTCCAATCCTTCATAATACAGGGTTTCAACACCACTCATCTTTACCCTCCACCAAAAACTGCTGGTCATGCCCCACAGCACCCCAGCAAGTAAGCTTATAGAGCCCAGGCCATCACCAGTCTGGGCTCTGGCATGGAGCAGCCACTCAGAGAATGCTTGGGGAGGAAACCAGGGGATGGATGCATGCAGGGATGGATGGAGAAAAGGATGGGAGATCTGAGCCACCAAACAAAAAAATCCTCATTTTACTTCTGATCACTGCTTCTGCCTCCATGCAAAGGAATGTTCATCCAGCCTTCCCCTTCCTGCCTCAGGCAGGTCCTCTGTCCTTCCCACCTCCCATGGTGATGTGCAGCTGGCACTGGACAGGCCAGTAGACAGCCTCCTGCGTGTACATGGTGAGAGCAGACAAGAGTCAGGTGAGCCTTGGAAAACCCTCGTCCCTGATCTCCCTGCTGCATGGCTGTGATTGCAGAGAGCAACATCGGCTCCTACTGCAGGGTTGGTGGGGCAGGCTGTGTCGTGCTGGTGCACTTAAGGAGAAGAGCTTCAAAAGAATCAATCTCATTCTGCCATGCCTACTGCAGCTTACCTGGACTGCAGAACCCCTGAGGCACAGCTGCCCAGCACTTTCTCAAGCCCACAGAACACCTGAAGGGGAATGGAGACAGCTTAGCCCTTCTCTCTCTCAGGCACCCACCAGGCAGGGTGCTACCACCCTGGGCTGGGGACCACATCTCTTACAGGCCTAGACCACTGGTGATATGACACAAGGCAGACTTGTCATAGGAAACTCCAGACCATATTAGGAAGAGGCTCAATGCCCACTAAGCCTCGCAATAGCCTCATGGTATCCTACAAGGTGTTTGTTTTAGTTATTTTATCATTGCTGTGACAAAATAACCAACATCCACAACTTAAGGGAGGAAAAATTTATTAGCTCAGAGTTTCAGAAGGTCTCTCACACACATAGCCCATTCATAGGGCAGACAGCAACAGTGAAGGCATATGACAGAGATAGAGGCTGGAGAGCTGCTCCCTCATTGCAGACAAAAACCAAGTGAGTCTGGAACAAAGCAGATGAGCTTTACACAGCAGAAGCTTCAACAATGTTGCTTCTTCCTTCCTTTACTTAGTACAGACCTGCTAGTCCCACCCCACCTCAGCAGGTAGGTGCCCTTCCCTCATTTCCTGTCCTTAAGTCAGTAACACCTAAACACTCTGTGCCCTGGGCAACCCCCATCTCAACAAGTTGGTCCAATTACTCTAGGCCAAAACCCAAGCACTTTCCCTTTCCAGCCAACTCTGCCTCCCAGTAACACACAGTTCCAAACCAAACCCACGAAGCTTTTGGGGGACACCCAAGATCCAAACCATAGCATTCCACCCCTGGCCACCAAAATACTCATGACCACTTTTTATGCAAAATGCATTTAGTCCTCCTCTAAGAGTTGCCAGTCTTAACAGTTCCAACTCTGCTAAAAAGTCCAAGTCCAAAGTCTCTGAGACTCAAAGCAAATTCTTAGCTATGAGCTCCTGTGAAAAATCAAAAGGTAAGCACTGCCAATATACAACGGCACAGGGGCAAATATTCCTATTCCAAAAGGAAGGAACAGAACAGAAAGTAATCAGACCAAAACAAGTTTTAAACCCAGCAGGGTAAGGGATAAATCTTACAGCTCCACATCCAGCATTTGGGGTAAACTGTGGCAAGATGTGAGTTCCAACGTGCCCAGGTGGCCCTGCCACTATACTACTGTCTCCAGCTGCAACCTCCACCTTCTGTTTCTTAGGCTGGCTCCACTCACAACCTGTAGTTTTCCTCAGAGATCCAAGCTCCTGGCTTCTCCAAGTTTTGGGGGTCTCTACTGCACCTTAGGCTTCTCCTTTACAACTTCATGCTCTGCCCTCCCAGAGTCACACTGCCTGGCTTCCAAGGCCTTCCTCTGAAATCTGATTAAAGCCTCCATGACCCCACAGCTCTTGCACTGTGTACCTATAAAACCACAACTATGAGGATGTTTCCAAGCTCTGCCACTGACTGACGCAGTAGTTTGGCCCTCCTGGCCTTTGGCTGTAGTAGCTTCCAAGTGCCTGGATGGCTGAACTCCAAGAGGCTTGACTCTGGCAAACACTTCTCTCTTTGACCCTATAGAATGCTCTGAAATAGTCCTCTCAGAGCCAGGTCTTTTGCCTTTCCACCCTTTAATCAGTAAAGAGTGGGATCTTGCTGACACCTGAGAAACCATTTAGGTCATCTTTTCTATAGTCCTGCTTCTAAGTGCTTGGCTTCTTTATACTCTAATCTCTTTAACATCCCTTTGCTCTTTTGCCTGATCTTTGTAGCCCCTTTCACTTTTGCAAAATAGCAAACTATTAACATTGTTTTTTTTTTCTGCCATGTTTTCCTGCCTATAAACATAGAGTTGGCTGAAAGCCACAATCAGTACCCAAGTGACAGTCTAGACATTGGGCTGCTTTGAGATTTCTTCCACCAAATTATGTAGTCTACCACTCTTCAATTCAATTTCAGGCAAAGTCTCTGGACAAGGGCAAAATGCCAACACACTTTCTGCCACAGTATAGCATGTGTGGCTTTTAGACCAACTGCCAATACAGTTCTCTTCTTCATCTGAAACTTTCTGAGCCTCTCCTTTCCAACCCACATTTCTATCTTCTGAGTTCTGACCAAAATCTCCCATCAAGCTCTGCTCAGAGTTCTCCAAGGCTTCTCCAGCTGGAATCCTAAAATCTTCAAACTCCTCCTGCAAGCCAGTTCCCAAGGCTTACAAACCACCTGGTCAGGTAAAATTACAGCAACAACCCCACCTCTCTGGTATCAATTCCTGTTTTAGTTACTTTATCACTGCTGTAACAAAATACTCGAATTCCACAATTTAAATGAAGAAAGATTTATTTAGTTCACAGTTTCAGAAGGTCTCACACACACAGTGTATTCATGGGGCAGCCAGCAAGGCATACGGCAGAGACATACGCTGGAGAGCTGCTCTCCCCATTGTGGACAGAAGCCAAGTGAGCCTGGTACAAATCGGATGAGCTTTCCCAGGCAGAATCTGCAAGTGTTTCTTCTTCCTTTACTTAGTCCTGCCCCACCACCACCAAAACACACACGCGCGCGTGCGCGCTTCCACACTCTGCATGCCCTTTCCTCTGTCCTGGGCAACCCCAATCTCAACAAGTTGATACAATCCCTCCAGGAAAACAAAACAAAACAAAAAAGCATTTTCCCCCTTCAGCCAAGCTCCACCGCCCAGTAACACACAGTTAAAAACACATAAGGCTTTTGGAGGTTATCCAAGATCTCAACCATAGCAGTATTATAGGGCTTCGCTGGTCCCCACCACAAAGGACAATGCCAGGTGTGCTACCTTCATATGCAGAGGACACCCTGGGCTGTCAGACGGGATGAGATGGTATACCCATCCTACCAGAGGCTCAGGAGACCTTTAGCAGCCCCAGAGTCGCATTCATCTGATATTTCTCTCACCTCAAAACACCAGCAGTAGACAGGCTGCAGAAGCAGACGCAAGGCTCGGGCCAGCAACCACAAAACAGGCCAGCCAGGTTTCTCTGAGACTTTGAAACCCTTAGACCCAAGCCCTGGGACAAGCACCATCTTTTCCATTGCCTAGTCTCAATATTCTGCCCCAGGAGATACAGAAGAGACCCAGGCAGGACTGCGAGGTGTGGGAAAGCAGGAACTTTTCTTGGGGCTGTCCTGACACCCAGTGGCAGCTTTCAGAACTAGCACTGCAGAGAAAGTGCAAGGAGCGTGAGTGTAGGACAGTAAAGCAGGAGAGACAGGAGGGGTGGAAATCCTCTCTAGACCAGCAGTTCTCAAACTTGAACTTGCCATGAAATTGCCCTAGAGGCTGACTTGCATCCAGGAAGGGTTGCCTGTGGGGAATCTGCACTGTGACTAGTTCCCAGAAACGCTGTGTGCTGGGCTAGCTCATCCACGAGAACATCGGAGAGAGGAGAGAGACAGGAAACAGTTGAGACAGACAGAGACAGAGGAAAGGGAACTGTGTGCTCCTGCAGGATGCCTTCAAAGTGGTGCTGTCACCATTATCCCAACCTCACAGAGGAGGTAGTTGAGGCTGGAAAAGCCACCCTGCCCCATTTCCAGAGCCAGGCCAAAGAAGTGCTAGATTTAAACTCAGTGCATTTCCAGAGCACTCTCCCCCAACACACACCTTCCTCACCCCAGGGTCCCTGCCACAGTCTGCAGAGGAGGCAGGTAAGGTAGTTTCTGAGAACTGGGACTAAGTGGCTTCCAGCATACCTCACCATGCGACCATGACTTACCCTCCCTGGGCTCACTGACCCCTGGGGATGACTCTGCTTGAGGGATACTATTCTGATGACATGGCAGTCAGTCTGGCTGAGATAATGCTGCCCTGGTGCCAGGAGCAGTAGACTTGGCTTGATTCCTACTTGTTAAGTAGCTCTGCCTTGAAAGCCATGCAAAGCTGGTTTAGGCACCTGACTCCTCCCCTACTGTAATACAACTGTCCATGAGCTTTGCCACTCAGTAGGAAGAGGACTGTAGATTTCAGGCACACTGTGCATGCATGCACGCATGAGCTGAAGGAAAGGCGGGAAAGGTCATCCAGAGGATGGGACACCTGCCCTATCCTCAGAGGGCACCAGCAAATCAGCAGGCAGGGGACCTGCTCCTGGGGAAGGTAGGGAGAGACAGAAGTCTGCAGGACAGGGTAAGGCTTGAAGGCAATGGCCAGAACCACCTGCCAGTAGGG
Source organism: Ctenodactylus gundi (assembly GCA_004027205.1). Lineage (NCBI taxonomy): Eukaryota > Metazoa > Chordata > Mammalia > Rodentia > Ctenodactylidae > Ctenodactylus > Ctenodactylus gundi. Next base: position 43,504 of record PVKB01005225.1, read on the forward strand.
GAAAACACCAAACTCTACCCCTACCACACCTCAGACTCCCTCACAACTTTCTGAAATCCCCAGATTCCAGGACTACAAATTTCTGACCAGGTACTGAGCACCAGAGTTTTGACCTCATTGTTCCAGAACTCTTCACAAGGTTACCAGGCCATGTCCACCACCAAGTACCACGCAACCTGAGCGCAAAGTACAGGGTCATCCCTACCCCAGTCCACATGGCCTTCCTGACCAAGCTGGGGTCTACGGGTCCCAGAGCCAGCAACCAAGCCAGGTGCCACCTCAGGACCACTCCTGTGCTTTGGTCTGGCACACAGTGCCCACCCACTCATCAGCTAACCCTCAGCATGTGCAAAGGTACCAGCTGCTGTTCTGAGCATGTCCTACAGGTATTAGCTCAGTTAACACACATCAAAGTCCTTCAAGATGTTTGTATTGTGTCCATCTCAGAGGAGTACAAGCCAAGAAGTCATGTGATCCTCAAATCCCCAGCAGGTGCCCAGCAGTGCCCAAAGGCAGTCCTCAGGCTCCAGTTTACAGGTCTCACGAAGTTCCAAGGGCCACACTGCCCCTGACCCCCCACTCCACGTGGTGACTAAAAGGAGATGCTTCTGTGAGAGGAGCAGAGTGGGGATTCACGGGAAGGTGGGATACCAGTGCTGGCTTTCTACCTCCCTGGAGGAGGACAGCAGAGGCCGCCCACCAGTTTATCTGCCCCAGGGATGCTTCCCTGACCACGAGGAACAGAAAGCAGTTCTCATCTTTGAGCACAACAGAGTAATCCTCAACTGTCAGTGGCTTACAAATAAGAGAAATTTAGAAAAAGGGAAACAAGGAACAGGCAGGGCTTGCTGAGCACCATGAGCACCAAACATGCCAAGCACTATGCTATTTGAATCTAAAATATCTCCTGAAGCTTATCTGTTTGGAAGGTGATTGGATCACGGGACACTGTACTCACCAATGAATAACTTCCTGTGCTATTAAGAGGTGGGGCCTGGCTGGAGAGAAGGGTTATTAGGGGTGTGACCTAACGGTGTATCTGGCTCTTCCGGCTCTGCTACCCAGCCACCATGCATGAGCAGTTTTCTTCATACCAGGTCCTTCCACCACTGGATTCAGCTGACCATTCACTTGCTAAGACCTCTGAAAGTGAATGAACACAAACTAGTCCTCCTTGAAGTTATGGGAGATGGATGCTGTGTCCAGAGAGGAGAATGTGACAATGACACTTAGGGTCCAATCATATCATATAACCCTATTAGCCCTGTGTAGCTGGCATCACCTCCTCCCAACAATTTACGGAGAAAGGAAAGGTTTTGAGGGTCAGAACCCACTCCAGGTGCCCTGGAATCTCAATGCAGGATCTGGACCCTATCGTTCTGGTCAAGGCCTGGGCCCACCTTCTACAGCTCCCCACACGTGGCATCAGTCACCATGCCCATTGCCTGAATAAGGGCAACACCTAGAAGAGCTCATCCTGGTTGGTTTCCCTGTACAACCAATGGTCCATTCTTACTGCTGTGGCACACAGCCTTTTCAGGGAAGAACTGGTATCCTGTGGCCCACATGTATGTAGAGGTTGGCTTTCACAGTGGGAGGAGAAGAAAGTTTCAGAACTACCCCAAAACCTCTGAAGCTCCTGGCCAAAGGTGGCATACTCATCCCCACATGCCAGGGGCCACATATGCCATACACCTTCCACGGGAAGCGGACATGTGTTTCTCAAGTAGGTGAGACAACACTATCATTGATTTGACAACAGTAAGTCTCACAGAGAGGGGGAGAAGGTATAACCAGGCACAATCATACAATAATGTTCAGTAAATATTTGAATGAAGTTAATATGTTAAAGCATAAACAAGCAAAATGATGATATGCTTCCTGCTAGAAAGTGTGAATACTTTTTCTAGACACTATCAGTTGATAAGGAGGGAAAGAAGTTCAACAACAGAGGCTTCTGGTCAAGATGGCAGCTGAGTAACGGCACTGTACAATGTCTCCTCACCAACTCACTTAAAAAGTCAAGAAGATAGTTAGAAAAAGCGTGTTTGGTAGAGCTAGGAAAGAGAGGAGCATCCCCCAAAACTGAAAGGTGACCAGAGGGAGGCCAGAAACTCCGAAGGATCATCAAAAACAGAGGGAAAAAAAAAAATCCCCGCTGACCAGGAAGCCACCGCAGCCAGCTGTAAATGGCTGGAGCCACAGGCAGCTGAGGACAAAGGAAAGGTTGCGGGGACCTAAACATTTGATAGAACGGAGCTGGGATAAGACGGAGCACACAACAACGGCAGAGGAGGCTGTGGGCGGGTCAGAAATCCTGACGTCACATCGGAAGAGGAGGAAAAAAGCAGCCAACTCGGCGCGGCCCCAAGCTGCAGGCACCCACAGACCACAGACAAAGTACGGAGGCCAGAACCTCAGCCCGAGGTAAGCACGGACCCAGATAAATGGGAATAGTCGGCAGCTGGCGGCCCCAGCCTCCGAAACACCAACCCGCAGGTGTGCACTTCCCCTAGAAAAGGCCCTGGGATCCCAGATCAGAAACAGGGCTCAGCAGCCGCCTCAGACAGTGACATCACCAGGAGCCATTCTCTTTCCTGTGCACTAGAGACAGACAGAGGTAGCAGAACCATGGGGAAACGTGGTAACAAATCTCATACAAAAAGATCTGACACCCCAGAAGACGGCACCAGGGACAGTGAAATTGCAGAACCCAAAGAAGAAAGGGGCAAAATTATGGCAACTTCTGGGCCCAGATAGTCAGTAAATTAAAACAGGAATTAAAGTAGGAATTAAAGCAGGAAGCAAAGCAGGAAATAAAACAGACAGTGCAAGAGCTGCAACGACACACAGCTAAGCAAATAGCAAGCCTTGAAAAGGAATTAGAGGAGACAAAAGAAGAAATGGGGAAGCATGGTTACAAATCTCCTACAAAAAGACCTGACACTCCAGAAGATGATCTCAGGGTAACTAAAGATGAATATGGCAAAAATGATGGCAACTTCTGGGCCCAGATATTCAGTAAATTAAAGCAGGAATTAAAGCAGAAAATAAAATAGACAGCAGAAGAGCTGCACCAATACATAGATAAGCAAAAAGCAAGCCTTGAAAAGCAACTAGAGGAGACCAGAGAAGAAATATACCAGAAGATAATGAAGGCAAAACAAGAAATTAGAGAACACAACAGAGATATAGAAAAAATGAATGCAGATATTCAGGAAATGAAAAACACACAGGAAATAATAAGTGACCACTTTAAACAACTTCAGAATAGAATGTCAGACCTACAAAATAAAGTGACTGAGCTGCGACATACAGGCCATGAAGAATAGAAAGTAAATAAAGAAAGTGAATCATTCCAATGGCTGATAGATGATTCAAGAAGAAACAACCTCAGAATTATGGGAATTGAGGAGAAGGCTGAGGACAAAACAAAAGGCTTAAAGGACATGTTTAATTAAATAATGGAAGAAAATTTCCCAAATCTAAGAAAAGAAATGAACATGGAACTACTGCAGGCATATAGAACACCAAACAACTTTGATCAGAAGAGATCCTCATCACAACACATCATAATTAAAATTCCAGAAACCCAACACAAAGAGAAAATACTAAAAGCAGTAAGAGAAAAACAGAAAGTGACCTACAAAGATAAGCCCATCAGGATAACTGCTGCAGACTTCTCAATCCAAACTCTAAAAGCAAGGAGATCATGGAGCAATGTCATCCAAGCACTAAATGAACATAAATGCCAATTAAGACTGGTATATCCAGCAAAATTATCTTTTAATTTAAAGGGAGAACTTAAAACTTTCCATGACAGAGACAGCTTAAAGGAATTTGCAGTCAATGAGCCAGTATTGCAGAGAATACTTAAAGGAACCTTTAGTGAAAGGGAGGCCAGCGACACCAATGACCCCAGAGGAAAAGCAACAACAGCTAGAGGAGAATGAGCTGAGAAAAAAGTATGTTAGTAATCAGTGAAATATGAGTAAATAAGTTATGAAAGTTTAAAAATTCTAAAGTAACTAAATTTGCCTTCGTATCTGTCACTTTGTTTATGTTGTATAGATTTAAGTTTATTTAATGTAGCAATGTGGTATAGTATTAACTTTGTTTTGTCGTAGCAATTCACTTATTAGGTCACTAATGAAAGTTTATCCTAAGGAAACTGACTGATGTAAAGATAACCCGTGAATGTACAAATATACACCTTCCAGTATTCAGCTAAGGCAACTGAAATTTATTTTTTTCTTCTTTCCCAAATTTACTAGTCTTTTGAACTACATGCCTAATGTGAACTGGTGGGTAAGGCCAGGTTTAACAATAACAACAAAGATATAGGAAAATATGGAAAAAAAACTTTCAGTGAATATCCCAATAAAGGGATTAGTTGGATTCAGAGAAAAGGCATCAAGATTTAACTACTGTGAACCCATTAGAGGAAGGGGAAGCTGAGGTAGAGTGCTGACTTCAGTGAAATGACTTAGGTGTGGAAGATTAATATGTTAAACACTGTATGGTTTCTCGGACTTGGAAAACCCAGAACACAGACATTCTTTGGAACCATATGAAGTGATAGCCGGAGCCGGGGGAAGGGATAGGGAGGGGGTTGGAGGGTAGAAAATGGGAAGGGATTGTGAAGTCGATAGGATACATAGATGTACGAACCACCCAAATTCATTGTAAATACTGTATTACATTTGTATATCAATAAAAATAGTGGGGTGGGGGGAAGAAGTTCAACAACAAATATATACATGTTCAAATGACATTCATGTTGCATAAGCCAGCAATTTACATGTAATTTGTACCACTGGCTGTAATACCCAGGAGACACTCCACAACCTGACTTCCATGGATGACCTGACTTTCAGTGATGACCACAGGTACCATCTTAGGCAGACTACTGGGTGTATCAACAGTGGAGACCAGAGTGGCTGGTTCTGCAGCTCAGATTATATACCTCAGCTGGGTACACAGCACAGGGTGAAGGCCCTGGGCTGAATATCCAGACATATCCAGACACACCCAGACACACCCAGACACACCCAGACACACCCAAACACACACACACACAGCAGTTTAGGGGACTCAAAAACTTAAATAATGTAAAAGCCATCCACCAGAGTTTCAGTATCATCGGTGTTTATGGTATACTACTTTTGTATGAAATGGAAGGAAAGTAAGAATGTATCTTTGTACTAGCTAATATGTACAAAAAGAAATTCACAGTGTGAAACAGGTCAGTATCAATTAAGCTGGACAAACAATGACCTTTTACTGGCTGTATCTTCTCTCTCTGTTGTTTAATATTTATCTACAACCAATTCTGAAAAGTAAACTAAAAAGCCAATGAATAAACTCTAAGAGCCAGAGGCACCAGGACAGTCAGCCCAACAACATAAGATGGGAACGTCAGGCTGGACACTGTGGATGGACTATATAGCCCCCATGCCATATCAGAAGCAGAGGTCTCCAGTAAAATCTGGGAGTAATTTTCTCTTAAAAAGTAAAGGCAAAGATCTAGCAGCGGGATCTTTCGCTCAGTCACAGTCAACTGCATCTGAGACAAACAGGAAGCCACCCAGAGGAAGCAGGTAACTCAGGAACTAAAGACGTTTCTCTCATTTTATTAATATGTATAAATACAATTTATAATATTTACACTGATCTTGAGTATCTTGTGCATATACGTATCATGGCAAAATTACAAATCTTTTCCCTCTCATTTTTGCACCTCTCACCCCCTACCCCGCCATTTTTTAAAGTTTGTTTTTTGTGATACTGGAGATCGTGCCCAGGGCCTTTCAAACTGAGCTACAGTGCCACTCTTTTTTAGTTTTGATTCTGAGACAAGGTCTTGCTGAGTTGCCTAAGCTGGGCTTACATTTGCAATCCTCCTGACTCATCCTCCAAAAGTGCTAGGATTTCAAAAATAAGTTTTGAGACACTGTCTCACGCTATAATGCAGACTGGTCATAAGTTCACTATGTTGCCCAGAGCAGCCACAACTCATGCAATCCTCCTGCCTCAGTGGTGCTAGGGCATCAAACCCAGGGTCTCGCATATTCTAGGCAAGTGCTTTAACCACTAAGCTGTCCCCAACCTTCAAAATAACTTTTAAAACAAAAACTACATAAAACCCTGCTCAAATATACTAGAGAAGTTATTAGAAACATATGACTAAGTTGATCTGAAGAGTAGAACAGTTTTCTAACAGTTGTGGACTGCAAGAATCAGTTCTCTTCCTAAGCTGACCAGGCCTCTATTTGGCTTAAATGACCTCTTAAGAATGTAAATCATGTGTGGCTAACCTTGTGCTATATGTCCCCCACCTCCACCTACTAAAAATAAGTTGATCAGAACACATCCTGCCTTGTAATTTTACTGTTACCACCTGTATGCACCGTTAATCAGACATTGTGTAGGGTCCAGTTGCACGTTTAGATTCTTTACAAATAATTCTCTGCCTTCAGCCTTTTTTTTTTCTTTATTGTAGTTTTCTTACCCCCAATAAATAAGGGAAGATACCTCTGGACATGGCTGCATGGCAAAATTCACCCTTTCCTTCAGGGGGTAGACCTGTGTAGTCACTTGCAGACTTCTCTTATCCCCAATGGAGTTGGAGCAACTCCTGCCTTGGTCCTTTGTCCCAAATGTAACAAGTGGTGGAAATGTGGGCAAATCTAGACCGATGTGTGATGCTGGACAGTATCTGGAGAAGCTCCTCTGGCACAATGGCAGTCCAACTTAGACAGCGATTCCTAAATCATCTGTAGTCAGGGGTTATCTGACTCTGCCCTAGCTAAGAGACTAGAGTTCTCCCTGCATGTCTTGTGACTCCAGTGGTCAAGCACCAAAGACAGAGCTTTCCAAGCCTAAAAAAGGCGAGAGGAGCACAAGTAGTCGTGATGGGCACCTCTCATCCACACAAATCCCAGCGAATGGATTTCTTTGACCTGCAGGTTCTTATTTCTCTTTCTCTTGTCACAGTCAACTCTCAGTCCAAGGAGGAACAGAGAATTCCTCCTGACCATACAAAATACTTAGAAGTAGAAAAATACGGAATACTGGTTATGAAAAGCCACTGATCTTCTGAAAGTGTCTCACTTAATTCTTAAAAGCTTATGTTGTCACTTTATGGGCCAGTGAAGTGCAAAAATTTCTAGAAGATTTACACTGAGGTGAGATCTAACACCAAAACTCCTGTTACTTGCAGCATGAGTGTCCTGCTGCAGCTTCTATTAATACATGGATATTTCTAAAACTAAAGAGAAGCCTGATAAGTCCAGTTAGGGAAAAGAATGTTAAAAAAAATACTCTAAGGGACTTCTGGTCAAGATAGTGGCCAAGTAACAGTGCTGCACAATATCCCCTTATGGACCTACCTAAAAAGTTGAGAATATAGTTAAAATCTACCTGTTCAATATAGCTAGGACAGACAGAGGTGCCCCAACAATTAAAAGGAGGCCACAGGAAGGTGAAAAACTCCAAACCAAATCAGAAGTACAGGTAAACATCAGTCTAGGAAGCATCCCCAGGCCAACTGCAAAGAACTAGGACCCACTAGCATCTGCAGATGGAGGAAAGCCCACCGAAAGCCCAGAACCTATGATCAAGATAGAGGAAAAAAACACTCCAACAACTGAACAGAGACTATGGGAAGGTCAGAAATATAAAAGACATATTAGAAGTGGAGGAAAACAGCAACCAAGGATGCAGCCCCAGCCCGACTGGGAGTGGCCCTGAGCTGCCCGCATCCACAGATGGAAGAAAGCCCAGAGCCTAGAACTTCAGAATGAGCTAAGCATGCAGCAGGAGAAGTGGAAACTGATAGCCACTGGTATGCCCAAGCTCCAAAAAAAAAAAAAAAAAAAAAAAAAAAAAAAAAAAAAAAAAAAAAAAAAAAAAAAAAAAAAAAAAAAAAAAAAAAAAAAAAATGAGCCTGTGAGTAGTGCATACTACAAACACAATGTGATTGTCCCCTAGGAAAGGCCTCCTGAAGCACAGACTAAAAACAGGACTCAGTGGCCATAACAGGCAATAACATAAGAAGGAACCACTAAAAAAAAAAAAAGAAGAAGAAGCTCGTAAGAGCACACTAGGGTTTTCGGGGTCACTTTTAAACAATGTCTAAGAAGTAACTGGCACAAGAAACAGTTGTGGAGAGAAAGGTCTCTGACTCCCTGAACAGCTTTGGTAGGGAGTGACACCCAGGGATAGGAAAGACAGGACAAGTCAAGAGAGCTCTGCTGAGAGACCTGGGAGTGAACAACACACCTCAGAGGCCACCAGACTGTAAGGTTCCCACTAACTGCCGACTGCCACCACAGAAATCAGAAGAATTGTGGCTCTACCCTGCCACACACACGCTCAAAGACATTCAAAGAATCTTCTCAGCTAGGGCTTTAAAGTGAAATCCCGCAACAACAGAAACATGGAAAGAAGACAACAGGACACCCACAAAAATGCCTGAGACCCCAGAAATTAATAGCACAGGCCCTGCAATAGTGAAACTCATAGGGAAGTCAAAAAGCAAATAAATGAGTCAAACAGCTAGTTCAAAAAAGATACCCTCAAAGAAATGCATGCAAAGATCACTGGGCTTAAAGAGTAAACTACTACAAAAACAGTGGCCATCATGAATACAAAGCTCACTGAGTATACGGAAGTCATAAATAAAGAGTTGGCTGAGGAAAATAAGGAAATGCAAGATATGAAGGAGGCATCAGGAAGAGATGGTGGGCTCTGTGGGTCTCTCCCCCTTCCTATTCGTCTCAGCCGGAGTTTAGGCTCGCTCTGCTTCACTCTTGCCAGCGCCCGGGAGAGCTGGTGGGCTCCGCGGGTCGCCTTCCCCCCGGTCTCAGTCTGAGTCATGCTGAGGCTTCACTCTCACGAGCATCAGGAGAGATCCAGGTGAGATCAGTGGGAACCAACCCATACCATCTCTCAGCCTGACTTTGTACTGGCGGCTTAACTCTCTGCCAGCGCCAGGGAAGTTCCAGGGGAGTTTTGGAGCCAGAGTCCACACCCCTCACCCCAACTCTTCTTTGCCAGAGCCAGGGAAATTCCAGGCAACCGTGGCCGGACCCTCACTCTCTTTTGAGAGCAGGGGATCGCACAACTGGCCCGGATTCTCCTCCAGTGCTGGGGAGTCCTTTCTCTCTCCCACGCGTCAGAGGCACCCAGGGAATTCAGTCACCCCATTAATCTTGAGGCCCAGAGACGTCAAGAGCCGTCTAGGACTAGGAATCCCAACAGCACCCATCCACCTCTTGAACCAGAGTTCTCCAGAGGCATCTAGGACAGAGCCCTTGCCAAAATCTTCTTTCCACACACCAGGGACAGACAGCCAGAGACAGCCAGAGACAACAGAACTATGAAGAAACGTGCCAATAAATCTCCTAAAAAAAGATTTGACATTCCAGAAGAGGATATTAGGAATCCTGAAATTGCAGAAACTAAAGATGAAAATGGCAAAAACGATGGTAACCTCTGGGCCCAGAAATACGTTGAAACAGGAGGGAATTAAAGCAGGAAATAAAACAGATAGTGCAAGAGCTATGGCAAGACAATAGCTAACCTAAAAACAAGTCTTAAAAAAAAAACTTGAGAAGACCAAAGAAGACATACACCAGAAGATAACAAAATCAATACAAGAAATGACAGAACACAACAGAGACGTAGAAAAAATGAATGCAGATATTCAGGAAGTTAAAAACACACAGGAAGTAATAAACAAACATTTCAAACATTTTCAGAATAGAATATCAGATCTAGGAAACAAAATGGTGAAACGAGAACAGAAAGGCCATAAAGAACGCAAAGTAAAAAAGGAAGAAAGTGAATCGGTACAATGACTGATAATTCAAAGAGAAAAAAACTCAGAATCATGGGAGTCCCAGAGAAGACCAAGGACAAAAGAAAAGTCTTAAAAGTCAAGTTCAATGGAATTATGGAAGAAAATTTCCCAAATCTAAAAAGAGAAATGAACATGGAATTCCTGCAGGCATACAGAACACCAAACAATACTGACCAGAAGAGAACCTCATTACGTCACATCATAATTAAAGTACTAGAAACCCAACACAAAAAGAGAATACTGAAAGCGGTAAGGGAAAAGCAGAAGGTGATCTACAAGGGTAAGCCCATCAGGATAACTTCAGACTTCTCAATTCAGACTCTAAATGCCAGAAGATCATGGAGCAAGTCATCAAAGAACTAAAAGAACACAAATGCCAACCAAGACTGCTATATCCAGCAAAACTATCTTTTAAATTAGAGAAAGAAATCAAAACTTCCCATGATATAGAAACCTTACAGAAATTGGTGGCTACTAAGCCAGCACTGCAGAGAATCTTTAAAGAAAATGTGACCAGCGAAAGGGAGGCCGATGACACTAGAGACCCCAGAATAAAAGAGACAACAGTTAGAGGGGAATGAGCTGAGAAAAAAGTAAGGCCACTAAACAACATGGAAAAACTACAACAATGGTACGACATACCAATAATGATTCTAAATGTGAATGGCCTCAATTCACCTATTACAAGACACAGTCTAGCAGACTGGATCAAAAAACAGAAAACCACAATTTGCTGCCTACAACAGACACACTTCACCCACAAGGAAACTCATACACTGAAAACAAAAAGATGGAATTCAATATTTCCTGCAACAGGTACCAGGAAACAAGCAGGGGTAGCTACATTAGCCTCAGACTCATTAGATTTCGAAACAAAACAGGTGAAGAGAGGCAGAGGGCCACTATTTACTGGATAAAGGAAAAAAAAAGAACAGGGAGAAATTACAATTATCAATATGTATGCCCCCAACTCTAGAGCACCCAATTATGTAAACCAAAAATTTTTACACCTGAAAGGACATATAGGCCCCAATACAATTATAGTAGGGGACTTTAATACTCCACTATCACAGATGGATAGATAAACCACACCAAAAAAAAAAAAAAACATAAGGATACACAACTGCTGAACAACACTACAGAAAACCTGGACATAACAGATGTTTACAGAGTTTGCCACCCAACATCAACTGATTACACATTCTTCTCAGGAGCACATGGAACATTTTCTAAAATAGACCACGCTCTAAGCCATAAGTCATGCTTAAATAAGTACAAAGGGATAGAAATAATTCCCTGCTTACTCTCAGACCATAGTGGAATAAAACTGGAACTTAACAGCAGCAGAAACAGAAGAAAGTACACACATACACGGAGACTTCACAACTTACTACTGACCAAACAGTGGATCATGGAAGAAATCAGAGAAGAAATTAAAAAGTTCAGAGAGTTAAATGATGATGGAAGTACATCATATAAAAATCTTTGGGACACAATGAAAGCAGGACTTAGAGGGAAATTCACAGCCACAAATGCACACAAAAAAAGAACAGAAGAGTCACAAGCACATGAATGATGCACCTTAATGACATGGAGAAACAAGAACAACTTAACCCAAAAGGCAGTAGAAGAAATTACAAAGATCAGATCTGAAGTTAATGAAATTGAAATTTAAAAGACAATAAAAAAGATTTATGAGTCAAAGAGCTGTTCTTTGAAAGAATTAACAAGATAGACAAACCTCTAGCTAAACTCACCAAGAGAAGAAGAAGAAAAAAAAAAAAAAAAACCAGACTAGTGCACTTAGAAACAAAAAAGGTGAAATTACAAAGACTCTGCAGAAATTCAGGATATTCTGAGAAATAATTTTGAACACCTATATTCTAATAAGTTAGATAATTGAGATGACATGGATGATTTCCTAGATATATATAAAATGCCAAAATTAAATGAAGACATAAAAATCTTGAACAACTCCATTACGCACACAGGAATTGAAGCAGTAATAAAAGCTCTACCTACAAATAAAAGCCCAGGACCAGATGGATTCACAGCAGATTTTTTTCAGTTACTTCAGGGAAGAACTAACTCCAATCCTTCTCAAACTGTTTCATAAAGCAGAAAGTGAAGAAATACTACCAAACTAATTTCTTAAGATTAGCATCACCCTAGTACAAAAAAACAGACAAAGACTTAACTAGAAAGGAAAATTATAGGCCAGTATCCTTAATGAATAGAGATGCAAAAATCCTTAACAAGGTTCTGGCAAATAGAATCCAACAAGTAATCAGAGAGATCATACACCATGATCAAGTGGGCTTCATCCCTGAGATGCAAGGCTGGTTTAACATACGTAAATCAATCGATGTAATACATCATATCAACAAAAGTGAAAACAAAAACCACATGATCACCTCAATTGATGCAGCCCTCCATGATAAAAAACAATGAGAAAAATAGGTATAAAAGGACCCTACATAAAACTCATAGAAGCCATATATGCTAAACCTACTGCAAATATCATAGTACATGGAGAAAAATTGAAATCATTCCCTCTCAAATCAGGGCAAGACAAGGCTGCCAACTTTCACCACTCTTATTCAACATAGTCCTTGAAACACTTGTGTTGTGGTTAGTATCTGGAGTGTCCCCTAAAAGTTGCATGTATTTTAATGGAACCATGTGATGTTGGTGGACTGGGGTCTGGTCTGGAGGGGTGGATTGCAGTTAAGTTAGGATTAACGGTGTGTAGTGGCCACAGCTGGATGCAGGAGGGACTGGTTACTGGGCAGAGACCTGAAAGGATACATAAGCTGCACCTGTCTTCCTGGAGGACGGGGAAGAGTCTCAACTAGTCTCAGCTTGTCTTCCTGTTAGTCCAGAGAAGCTGCCTCCACTTCTCTCTCTGCCATGTATTTCGACTGTTGCCGGCCACCCCTGAATGGACTGTGACCTTCGAGATTGTGAGCTAAAATAAACCTTTCCTTTCCTAAGTTTGTGGGTGTTGGGTATTGAGTCACAGCAACGAAAAAAGTAACTAAGACAACTTGCCACAGCAATCGGACAAGAAAATGAAATAAAGAGAACCAGCATCAGAAAGGAGGAAGTCAAACTATCCTTCTTTGCAGATGATATGAATATCTACATGGAAGACCCCAAAAAACTCCACTACGAAACTCTTGGAAATAATAAAAAAATAAAATAACCAAATTACAGGCTACAAAGTTAATACTAAAATGTCAATAGCTTTTCTCTACACTAACAATGTACTGAGAAAAACTCAGAAAAACAATTCCATTCTCAATAGCTCAGCAAAAATTAAATATCTAGTAGTATACCTAACCAAGGAAGTGAAGGACATATATAAAGAAAACTACATTACAGCGAAGAAAGAAGTTAGGTGACATCACAAAATGGAAATGCACCCTCTGTTCTTGGATCGGCAAAATATATATAGTCAAAATGACTATACTGCTGAAACTGATACAGAGATTCAATGCAATTCCTATCAAAATACCAACAAATTTCTTGATGGAACTTGAAAAAATAATCCTTAAATTAATATGGACGCAAAAGAGACCAAGAATAGCCAAAGCAATCCTGAGTAACAAGACCAAGGCAGGAGGCATTACAGTACGAGACATCAGGCTCTACTAAAAAGCAATAGTTGCAAAAACAATTTGGTACTGGCACAAAAACAGATAGACCAGTGGAACAGAACTGAAGATGCAGAGGCAAACCCAAATACACTCAAATACTTAATTTTTGATAAAGGAGCCAAAAGCATGCATTGGAAAAAGGTTAGTTTGTTCAACAAATGGTGCTGGGAAAAGTGGTCATCCACATGCACATGAATGAATCTAGTTAACACTTCTGTTACCATGCACCAAAATCTAATCAAAGTGGATCAAAGACCTAGACATTAAAAGTGAAACACACTAAAACTTCTAGAAGACAAATCAGGCAAATTTCTAAAAGACATAGGGGTAGGCAAAGACTTTCTTAATAAGACACCAAAAGCAAAAGAGATTATCCCCATTATTCACAAATGGGATCATGTCAAATTAAAAAGTTTCTTCATAGCAAAGGAAATTATCAACACTGGAAAAAGAGAACCAACAGACTGGGAAAAAGTATTCACCACCAACATCTCAGATAGGAAGCTAATACCTAGAATATACAGGGAACTGAAGAAAAGTAAGCCCACCAAAATCATGGATCCTATTGAAAAATGGGCAATGAAATGAAGAGGCAGTTCACTCACAAAGAAGTTCAAATGGCCAATAGATACATGAAAAGATGTTCACCATCTCTTGCCATAAGAGAAATGTAAATCAAAACAATGCTAACATACCATCTCACTCCAGAGAGAATGGCCTGTATCAACAACTCAAATAGCAATCAGTGCTGGTTACTTTTGTATTTTGCTGTCTGTATTCAAAAAGTTGACTTTTCTGTTAATTTTTTTGAGACCGTCTTGCTTGGTAGGCCAGGCTGCTCCTGAACTTCACTGCGCAGCCCAGGCTCAGCCTCCCGAGTGCAGGGATTACTGGTGTACGCTACCATGCCTGGCTTATATGGTGGCTGGAGAATGAACTCAGGGCCTTGATCCTGCTAGGCAAGTACATTAAGCACTTAGCTATTCCTCCAGTCCCTTAAATTTTTAAACATGTCATCTTAATTCTGCTATTTTTCTTCTTACTCCTTAACTCATGTACAAAACTGTCTTAATTTTGTTAAACTAACTTGTATTGTTAGCCTTCTGTGCTCACAGGAACTGAAAAATGACAAACGACAGCTGGTTATATTACATCTTTTAGAGCTTTTAATGAGATGTGACATTTGTCTACATTAACTCAGTCAGCAGGCTAATTTGATTCATCAAAACTCAATCTATAATAAATCTTAACACAACCTATAATTTCAGGAACTACATCAGAGGATAAAATATACTGTAAGAGCTTTGTCTAAATTACTGAAGTAAAGTATATATGGACCTACTTATGGTCAGTGACCATTTTTTTCTAGGTTAAAAAATCTAAAATCATTCTTTTAACTCCTGGAATGTATATCAGTACTATTAAAATTTGTAATCTGATAGCTTATCAAATATTGATTATACTGCTAAACTAAAAATTCTAAACTTTCTAACTCAGTGGTGCACAAAACTCTGGGCACCACGTCATGATCAGTGAGCTTAGGCATACCACCTGTAATCCCAGCACTAGCAAGCTAATACAGGAATGCCACTAGGATCTCAGCTGGGTGCTGGTAGTGCCCTGAGTTTAATGCCAACCTGGGCTACAGAGAAAGGCCCTATTTCAAACTAATAATGATTTTTTTTAAATGTTGACAATGTTTAGATGTTCTGGATTTTGACATTTCAGTTAAATAAAACTTCTGATTTATAACTGGGTTAAGATACTGTTATTAGTTTGCCTTTCAAAAGGCAGAATTTACACATTTTATAACAAAAAGCAAGGATGTAGACAGACTATGATAGATGCTCAGTTGCAAAGTAGATCTCCCTTCTGGGACTTCAGGACAGCTGGTGAGGTGAGAGTCTGCTGCAGATCTGTTGTTCAAAGAACAATGGTGAAGACTGGAGCCTGAACACTGGTGACTGAAGATCAGCAATGGGCAGACAGGCACAAGTCGAGACTGGAACGAATCTGTGATGAAAATCTGCGGTGTCTGTAGACAATTGCAAAGGCAAGAGCTTTCCCACAGGAAGAAGCTATAACAATCTTTCTTCTTCCTTCCTTTTATACCCTTCAAGTTCCAGTTGGGCCTCCCAAAACTGTGTGGGTGCTCTTCCCTCACTGGCCAACCCACAAATCACTCACACTCTAATCCAGGCTCAATTCCCAATCTAGGCATAGTTCCCAAACCCTAATCCAGGTGTGGTTCCTGTTTCCCTCAAGTTGACATAATCTCTTCAATGGTCACAGATACTAAAGATATTCTGTTAAAAATAAGTCTATATACTCTTATTCAAACTCATAATACTCTTATTCAAACTCATAATGTATCAGTTCAATTTTTAACAAGTCTCCAGTTATTGATCTGTTCTCAATAATGCTCAATGTAAAACAAACTTTTAAAAAGTAATCTTGCTTTTAATATTTTATGTTCTTCACTACATTGGGTTTTAAATATCTAATAAAAAATATTGTTCAAGTGACAAAGGCCATAATCTGTTCTTGTCTAAATAAAAGTGAGAATGTGTACATATTTTATGTCTACAATTTGCCTAAATGGTACCAAATTAATTTAAAAATGTAAGTGCACTCATTAATTGGTTAATTTTGTAAAGGCAAAGGCTTAAGCCATTATACATATTGTCCATATTATGTGTCTATGTACGACTTTTAGATTAAAAACTATTAGGCTCAAGTTATTCATAAACTTAGAATAGATAAAACCCATGGAGTTTATAAATTTAAGTTAGTTGGTAAAATAAAAAGATTTCTTTAAAACTTAATGAGTTACTGGGGCTGGAAAAATGGCAGTGACATCATCAACATGCTGATCAACTGTCCAGCATTGTCAGGATGTGCTGACTGAGTACCAGCTTGACTCAACCAGCATTTCCTGATGTTTTAGTCCATCAACTATATGGTGACAGATCCTAGGGTATTATCTCAAGCTTTCTCCCACTCAACATCTCGAACTGTTCAAATTGTTTTACACATTGCTTTGCATTAAGTATAAAACACTAAGCTATAAAAACATGTGGGATTATCCAAAGGACAATTAAACCCCAAAAGGTATCCCATAATATTTCTACAAATTTAACTTTATACAATCTTGTCACTAAGAACATGTTCTCAAACCTTATCCATGCTACACACAAGCTGGACAACCTTTTAAACATGTAATAAACACATTTTATCTTCTATAGCTTTTATGAACACCCTTCTCAAATCAAAACTGACAAAGGATCTGCTTACACTTCAAAAACTTTAACACAATTTTTAACCAGTGAAAAATTAACTGTTATCCCCTACAGTCCCACAGGCCAAGGAATTGTAGAACACTTTAACGGCTACTTACAATTCAACTTTTTAAAAAAGGGGGAGAATACGAGACACCCTCCCTCAACAAGAACAATTATGAAAAACACTAAATTTTAAGTTCATAAATTGTGATGAGAAGTTTCTCTGCTCTAGAAAGACATTTTATTCCTATCAATAAATCTTCCCTAAAGCCACCTGTTATTTATTAATAAATTTTTTTTGCAAGGACCCCAGTGGCTGGGGCCCACTAAATCACTTATAAAGGGAAGAGGGTATGTTTCTGTTCTCTCTCCCACAGGTCCTCTTTGGAAAATAACATCATCTAGACCGACATGGGGAGACTCACTGCCCAAGCTGAAAACATCTTAAAGCTAACAATATTTTAAAAACTCTTAAAAACCTCTTCTTTACCATGCTGGCTCACGTAACTACAAATCCTAAAAGCTTCTGGGGAAACTTGTTCCTTTCTGCTTTCTCCTTTCGTGTCGCATCCCTTCCGAAATGAGCAACACCTCACATTGGGCACATATTTTATTACCCCATGCCAGGCTTTCCCATTACACTCATTATCTTAGTTATTTGTCACTGTGACTCAATACCTGACACCCGCAAGTTAGAGAGGAAAGATTTACTGTAGCTTAGTTTTAGAAAGTCAGAGTCTCTCATGGGTGGGCAGGTGGAAAATGGTGGTATCACATGATGGGGACACAGCTAGAGCCAGAGTCAGTGCTCTAGGAGACAGATCCTCACAAAGGTATGGCAGAACTAAGACCAGTCTGAGAGAAAGGGCAGAACCAGTACACACCCCTCCAGATTAAGCCCCAAGCATCTGCCCTTTCAAGCCAAGCCCCACTCCCAACAGTACACAATATCCACAAGAATATGAGGCCTTTGGGGGACACTCCAGATCCAAACCACAACATTCCACCACTAGCCCCCAAAAGACCCATGGCCACCTCCTTAAGCAAAATGCATATAGTCCTTGAAGAGCTGCCAAAAAGTCTTCAACACTTTAGCACTTTTAAAAATTCTAAGTCCAAGGTCTCTGAGCCGCAAGGCAAACTCTCAGCTGTGAGTTAATGTGACAACCAACGAGTTAAGCACTTTTTACATACAATGGCATAAGATCAACACTGCCATTCCAAAAGGGAAGAATAAAAGATATTTGGACCAAAACAAGTTATAAACCCAGCAGAGCAAGGGTTAAATCCTATAGTCCTAAATTCAGCACCTTGAGAAAACTGTGGCAAGATAAACTGTGGCTGTGAAGTTATAGGAACTCCATATGGTTTAGGTGTCCTTGTCCCTGTAGCATGGCTTCTGGCTGCAACCTCCATCTTCTCTCTTTTGGATGGGATCCACTCATAGCCTGTAGCATTCCTCAGCAGATGATCCATGCTCCTGGCTTTTCCAAATTCCTGGGTTCTCCACTGCACATTAGGCTTCTCTTTTATGACTTTACACACTGCTCTCCCTGGGGCACACTGGTCTCACACTGGCCTTCTTTTGAAATCTGGGTGGAAGCCTCCATGAGCCCACAATTCTTGCACTTTCGGTAAGCCTGTAAAGCCAGGACCATGTGGACTACATCAAGACGCACCACCCGCTTGAGCAGCAGCTTGGCCCCTTGGACAAATGCTATAGAAATCTGAGTTAGGTTGGCTGAACTCCAGGCAGCTGATCTTTGGCAAACTTTTTCTTTGGCCTTCGGGTACACTTCTCACAGCAAAGTCTTTGGTCTCTCTACCCTTGAGTTGGTAAAGGCTGGAGTCTTGTTGATTTCTGAGATACTCTCCAGGCACCTTTAGGCATCTTTCCTATAGTCCTGATGGTAAGTATTTGGCTTCTTTTTAATGTTAATCTCTTTAACTTCCCTGTGTTCTTCGGCCCCATCACTGCAGGCCATTTTGGCCTGGCACTGCAAACCTATGATATGATTTTTCTCTGCCATTTTTTCCTGCCCTTCACCGTAAAGTTGGCTAAAAGCTACAAAGAACAGCCCTGTAACAGCATGAACATGTCTGCCTCGTGATTTCCTCCACCAGATTAAGTAGTCCACTGCCCTTTATCTCAGTTTCAGGCAAAGTCTCCGGACAAGGGCAAAATGCTGACAAACTTTTTGTCAGAGCCTAGCACATGTGGTTATTTTATGGTAGGAGAATAGGTCAGAAGAAATAGGCAGGGCTAAGACAGGGTAGGGTGTTCCAGTGGCCATGGGAGCAGAAGTGGAATCACGGTAGAGTCAAGGTTCCAGTCAAGGTCCAGACCCCTCTGGGAACAATAAAGTACCTAAAGCAAGCAGTTTATCCTCCCTGTCCCAGTTTCTTCTCGATGTTCTAAGGTAATTAGTGGGTTTACATCATTCTACAACCCCAAACATAGGAGGACTGCTTAAAACTACCTGAGCAAAAGCTTTATAAAGGGTTCCAGTCTGTCACCCATGGATCCTCACTTGAGATCCCCTCTCAACTGCTCCTTGAGAGCTTCACTTTCTCAATAAACCCCTTCTTGCTTTAAATCTTCCATGTGAACTCCAACTGATTATTCCTAACCATATTGAGAGTTCCTGAACCCAGACATTAAGCAACACATAATGGCAAGGTTATATAGTCCACCTGCTTATACAGTCCTCCTTCTCATCTGAATCTTCTTGAGCCTGGCCTTTCCAACCCACACTTCTGGTCTTCTGAACTCCAACCAGAATCTCCCATCAAACTCGGCTCAAAACACTCCAAGGCTACTCCAGCCCACATCCTCAAACCTTTTCGGACTCCTCAGGCAAACCAATTCCAAAGGCTCCCAAACCACATCGCCAGGTAAAAGTCAGAACAACCCCACTCTTCTGCTACCAATTTCTGTCTTAGCTACTTTTTTGTTACTGTGACTCAACAGCCAATATTCACAAGTTAGGGGGGAAAGATTTATTGTAGCTTGCAGTTTCATAAGATCTCAGTCTATTAATGATTGGGCAGCTGGAAAATACTGGAATCACATGGTGGGGCCACAGCTAGAGCCAGAGCTAGAGCTGGAACCAGTACTCTGGAAGACAGAGATCTTCACAAGAGGCACGGCAGAACTAAGGCCAGTTTGGGAGGAAGGGCAGAACCAGTACATGACCCTCCAGGTCAAGCCCCAAGCATCTGTTCCTTTCAGCCAGGCCCCAGCTCCCACTAGTACACAGGATCCACAGGTACAACAGGCTTTTAGGGGACACTCCAGATCCAAACCACAACACTCATCCTTGTCTCAAATTAAGAGATGATTCTCATGTCAATTGGATTATATGTCAATGCACCACAGTGACGGAACACAGTATAAGCAGGCCCCATCCTTTGTTATCAATATAAACAATATACTTCTTTAAAAATCTCTATTTGGTGCAGTCCTTCCACTATTATCTCTGTATAGTAAGAAGGGGCAAACTTATTATCTGGACTTCACATGGCATTCCAGAGAAAATTATGATTTGTTCTTCCCACCCTTAATCTCAACTGCTGCCACTGCAATGGCCACCACTGCAGCTACTGCTGTTGTGGTTCTGACCCATTCTGTTCACACTGCTTATCAAATGAATGGTTACCTTCACATTACTTTGAAACTTATTTCTCACACCACTAGAGATTAAGAAGTTCTTAAAAGATTAGATGCCTAGAAAGTTCTGTCTCCTGGTTAAAAGAACACCAAGGGCTATAGACTCGCAGTAAACTTGGCTGCAATGCTAAATTTCAACTTATGTCCTTAAGCCATTCTTTCAGGAGCTCCACTTCCTGGGGTTAGCACAAAAATTCCTTTACAGAGTATTTCATTCTATTTTGGGAAAAGATAGCATGGATCAATGAACCAAACCTCAAAACCAACTGGCTCAACTATCTTGAAACTGCTGCATGGTTTAATCTCAGGACTTAACCTACTCATTTGGACCATTGCAGCTGCTGGAACCGTCTTTTTCTTTCTGTTGTGTTAAAAGCTCTTTGTAGGACTGGAGAAATGGCACAGTGGTTAAAGTGCATGCCTTTGTGTGCAAGGCCCTGAGTTGATTTCCCAGCACAACGTGAAGCTGGGCGAGGTGGCGCACAATTGTAATCCCAGCACTTGGGAAGCTGAGGCAGGTGTATTCTCCTGAGTCCAGGGCCAGCCTGGACTACAGAGTGAGTTCAGGAGAAGCCTACAGAGTGAGACCCTGTCTATTAAAAAAAAAAAAAGGAAAAAAAGAAAAAGAAAGAAAAAAAGCTATCTGTAACCCTTTTAATAGGATGGAGGTCTCAGGCCTCAGGATGAAGGCTGTGCTCACCATGCCTCATCAAACCAGATTTCCAATCACCTGGAACCCATGTGAGCCACCAGTCACTCATGAAGCTCAAAAGCGTCTAACCCAAAGCACCCCAACAATCTCCATCCCACTGATGTCTGATGCACCCCCAAGGAAATCGTCATTAAAATGTCATCTAAATCCACTATTACCTTACGCAATGGCATAGGTCACATAAAACCAGTTCTGGAACCATGGCCCAACAATCCCAGTCAAGTTTAGTCCATGCTTAACAGCCACAGGTGGTATGTGGCTAACCCTTTGGGCAAAGAATACATACATATTAATCCAGCTTATATTTATACATATTGTCACTTTATGCTTACCAAAAAAGGGGGGTAATGAGGAGTGGGGAACATGGAACCACCAAGAGTCTTCTTCCTACATTGACCAGGCCTCTATTTGGCCTCGACAATGACAATGTCAATGAATGTGAATCATGTGCCTGCTAACTTCATGCTCTATGGCCCATACCTCCACCTGCCTATGATGGAGATGGCAATAAGAATATGCCCTGCCTTGTGATTTTATTGTCCCCACCTGTATGTTTTGTATTCGAATCAGCCATTGTATAAGGTCCAGGTTCTTTATAAATGATTCTCTGGCCCTAAGTGGTTTTTCCCATTATTGTACTTTTTTTCTCCCATTAAATAGGATACCTCTGTTCATGCCCACATGGACAAATTAATGCCTTCCTCCAAAGAGTGGATCCATGCAATCTCCTGAACACTTTTCTTAGGCCCCAATGAACTCTGAGCAACTCATGACTTCATCCTTTGTCCTGAAATATGACAAAACACCATCCCAAAAGACATTTATGTATTCCTATGCAAATCACTGATACACACATGAACAAGGATAAAGAATATTTTAGCTTCGGATATATAGATGCAAGCTTCTACTTGCATTCTCCTCAGTTAATGAACTTTTCAACTCAGCCTCTCTGTATTTAACTTGGACAGTACCTCGCTTACAAAGCTCCTGAGAACTTGTGGGTTATGTTCCATCTCATGTCACAGTACATTCCCTAATAGGTCCTAAGCAAGTGGCATTCTTATTGCCTCTGACAGCAGGAAAACTTGGAGTACTGCTACAAACTAGACAGCAAAGGGCATAGGGACAAAGCTCAGTGGTTAAAGCATTTGCCTATCATGTACAAGGTCCAGGATTCAATTCCACAGCACCACACAAAAATTATCATGGTGTGATGGCGCACACCTGTGATCTCAGCACACAGGAGGCTGAGGCAGGAGCACTGCTGTGAGTTCAAGGTCAACCTGTGCTACACAGTGAGTTCAGGAACAGTCTGGACCATAAAACAAGACCCTGCCTCAAAAAAAAAAAATACAGATAATAGAAATCACAATGAAACATGCTTTAAGGTTCATAATAATTTAATCTTTTAATATTTCCACTTATAAACATACATTTTGCATACACAGAGGAAAATAAGTTCTGCAACCACAAAAGAACACCAGACATTTAAGCAATCACAAAAAAAAAGATCAACTCTTGGGGGAAAAAATTAACTGCATTCTATGCCTTTTGCCTATATAAACTAAGGACAAAAAAGGAAATATTGCACAGGATCAAAGTCATTTTGTCTTATCTTCAGAAACCCTTAGGACCCCAATTTTCCTTGGGCCACAGATGGCCAAAACTAGGCAAAGTCTGGCCTTTTTCACAAATGGTGCTTTGAAACCCTAATAGTTTTGCCTTTCTCTTTCTTATCCAAGTACCTGAAGTTAACTCAAATAATTAAAAGAAAAATTAGATCCACAAAGTACAATGTCAATGGCAAACTTTTTCTACGCATGGATCATTATTTCAAAGTACATGTGAAAGTAAAATGCTTTTTCAAATTTGAAAAAGAGTTCCAACTCCTCCACTTCATGACTTTGCCTGCAGCATTGTCAACAGAGGACATGGTGGAAAGCCTAAAGCTACGAAATATGTGTCATCTACAGAAGCTGGGGTCATCTTCCCACCTAGCGTTCAATCCATACTGTAATCATGTCACTAGTGTCAGTCTGTTCAACACTAGTTAGCTGCTTAATAGGACTGGCCCTCAAACTGGGTAGGAGAGACAGAGGAGCTCACAGCTTTAGCCCACACTTTGCCCTTTTTATCAAAGGCAGCCTAGCACACAGACATTTATGCCTCAAGGACATGTCAGTAGCATAGATCAAAAATCTTGTGGCTCCAGGAATTCTTACCCAGTAGCTTCACTTTCCACATTGATAATCCAATGCAACATTAGAAACTGATTTTAATACTTATAAATAAAAGCATGCAGCTTTTGTAAGGATTCCAATTTGAGCAAAAGCCATTCACGTAACACATGATGTAAAGACAACATTACATAAAGTAACACTTAAACCATCAGTACAGTGCTTTCATACATCTCATGCACCCACAGTGATAACAGAGAAGTATGCTTCCCTTCAGCTGGAAATACACATCCATGTCAACAAGTCCCCAAACAAGCAAGCAGTGGGCAGCACTAAATCCACCTGGCATCAGGTATCACATGCAATTCATCCAGACTTGAAAGATTAAGAGACAGAGCCAGTTGAACAGTGCAGCTGAGCAGTACAACAAGAGAGCATGTGTGTAACCAGCCAGACACAAAGTGAACACATTCTGCAGTGTGTTTAGGGAAAACAAAACTACATGGGACGTGGGGCAGGGACCTTCACAATGCGAATCATCCTTTGTGAAAATACATTATTTACACATGCAGGACAGAAAACCACAATAGTCAGCAGCTTGAAAGCACAACAGAAATGTAAATATGTCTAACACATATTTCATAACACAGGACATGTACTTGTCATAAATGGAGGACTATGGGTTTTCCAGAGTCTCACACCTCTGGGGGCTCCTATGTTTCCAGCTTCTCAATCACATGTGGGTCAGGAACCAAGCCAAAGCTGAGGCATGGGTCATGCACATGGTATCCCCAACAGAACACTTGTGTTCGGAGACTCCATTTCTGGTCTATAAGCCAAATCCCCAGCCTGATCATGCCAGCACTTGGTGAGCAGCCACAGCACCTCACTCCTGCATAGGACAGGACTTCTGAGGCAGGAACAGGAAACTATTCCCTGCACATGTAATCTCTAGAAGACCTAAGATAGAAATATTACAACTATGGCTCCTTCTCCATTTTCCTTATCATTCTTTCAGTATTACTTCCTGAAAAAGTAGAAAAATAGGCTATAAGTAGGCTAAGCCAGCAATAAATGTACTTACAGCAGACACTAAAAATACATCTCTGGATAATGCAAATCTTCCTTCATATACATGTTATTGTTCTGCCTTCTTTGATTTTTAAGGTGAAGCCCTAAAGCTCCAAGGCTTAAATTGATTCCTCATTAGGGATGTTTTCCAAGTATTGTTAATGAAAAACAAAAGGAGGACCAGGAGAATAAGAAGTCCTAGGGTTAGGCAGGCTTGAGAAGTGTCATTTCAAAGAATGGGGGTGGCCCATCATTCCAAGCAGCCTACCTTGCTACAGAGTTGCAGCAGGCGGGTTGCAGGGCCCTTAAAGCACAGCTAGGAAAGCCAGCCAAGTTTGTCAGCCCTCCAACTCCTAAAATCGCATGCAGCCAGTTCTGGGTAAAGGTCTCAAACACTGAAACCAAAAGAAGCTGCAGTATTTCTTGCCACAATCACTCACTTACTCATCACTGTATTACTAGCATTAGCAGGAAGATAACTTATTCCTTAGCACTACAGCTAATTAGGAAAATAAAATGCCTTTCAAAATAGTATGTTCCAGTAAGGTAGTCCAAGAGTTCCACAGGAAAGCCTTGGAATAAGCCTGGACCCTCCTCCCAACAGTGAGCCAGTACTTTAAACAGCATTTTAAACCCTACATTGTGATAACTTGCAAGGATTGGTACTTCCAAAAAAAAACTTTTTAAATGACTATTAAAAAATGTTTGTCACAAACAGAAATGCCCTGCAAATCACATTATTGAACACAGGGTTATCAGAAGATATGCACATAAGATCTTGAAGACTCTAGAAGACCCAGAACAGAGAGCCTAGGGCCATGCCCGTGGCTGCTCCAGCCAGCATGCCTAGGGCTAAGTCACTGTCATTGTCTCGATACCGCTCACGAATGATGACCTGGTTGGCAGGTTGTTGTCCATACAGTCCTACAAAAGAAAGAAAAAAAGAATTCTGAGAAGCAATTTGTTAAGTCCAACATTCACTCATTAGGACTGCTCTTTTGTCCTCAAACACTGCCTCCTCTCCAGTGACAGCCTGCTTCCTTCTCACCTGGCATACCACCTTCCTCAGGAAAGGTGGTGACACACAATGACACGGAATGTGCCCCTGCTCTCCTCCATCACAGGGCTAGTGTGTCGTCTGCCAAGGACACCTCCATATCCAAGATCAAACTGAGAGAGAAAGCAAGACCCTTGGCAGGTCAGTGGCAAGTCTATCACCCTGCATAGAGCAGAGCCCTGAGGAATCGTAAGTCCTACCTCTGGTTCCAACATCAGCTGACTACCCACGCTTTCTGGGACCACATAGTCTGTAGACACCAGGAAGCCAGGAAACTCCACAGAGTCCAGAGGGAAAGCTCTCTGAAAAGTAAATTCACGTCTTCATATTCACACAAACGGAATTTTTTTTTTTTTTTTGAGACAAGTCTTGCTCTGTAGCCGAGGCTGATCTTGAGCTCACTATGTAGGCTAGGCTGGACTTGGACTCATGGCAATCCTCCTGCCTCAATCTTCTGAATGCTGAGATTACAACACCACCCTCAATTTATGTGGTGCTGAGGAATCGAACTCAGGGCCTTGCAGCAAGCACTTAACCACAGTGCCATCCCTCCAGCCCCAATTTTTTAGATTAAATTTTAAATCTACCAATGTAACTTGATCTTTATTCATATGAATTCATGTGATTAAAATAAATTATATGAGAAGAAATAAGTATTTATGACAGAGGTGAAAATGTTTTAAAAAGCAAACCTAAAGCAAATTTAATATTTAATTTGCATGAATAAAATTCTAAGTAGAAATACACTACTTGCTTCTTCAACAGTCTCATCGTATCCCAGTTGTTCATATATTAGCAGGTTCACTTTCCTCCCCTACTCCTTTCAACAGATCAGCCCCAGGAAGCTGAAAGCTTGTCCATGAGTAACACATACATACACATAGACAAAGAACAAAAGAAAAGCCAAGGGTGCTCACCAACCAAAGAAATTACAACATCACAGACAAAGGCATGTGTGCTGACTTACTCTTCACAGCAACTCCAAGTTGAGCATATTATCACCCTCGATATACAGGTGGACAAACTGAGGCACACAGATTAAAGGGAGTAAGAGCATGCACACCCAGGCACCCTGGCTACACTCTGCACTCCTAACACTCAGATGACACAGGTGACAGGAGAGAAAGCTACAGCTTAGTAAAATAAGACCACAGAAAACTAAGTGCTGATCAAGTACAGATAACAGCATTAGAAGTGAATGGCATTTAAATTTGGTATCTGGTGAATGATAACATTTGTAGCCTTGAAAATTTAAAATACAACTAGCAAAGTGTAATACAGTAAGACTTGTAAGCTGACTCAATAAAAAGAATCCCTAGATAATCTAACATGTGAGCCCATACACAGGTCATACTGAGATCCCCTCCCTGCAGCTACTGCTAATCTCTGCTCCTCCAGTGAGCTAAGTCCTTACCAAAGTCAGCTGTGTGATCACACTGAGGAGAGTGATTAACAAAAATAAATACCATATAAGTGGTCAAAAAGTCAAAAGAAATGACAGCTATTGTTCCTTAACAACTAAGCTAGATACTTTAGACAAGACTAAGTAAAAACAAGTCACTCTTTTAAGTTACTATCAAACCAGAAATTGAGAAAAACAAGGGATAGGAAAAAGAGCTACAAATAAAAAATCTAGGAGTCCATCCTTTGAACTGCCCTAGAAACTGCATATAGGGTGTATTTTGAGTACAGCCTCTGCAGAACAGAAGCAGAAGACTCTCCAAAAGCACCCAATTCAAAGCAAAGAGTTGAACCAATGTCCATGAATATGGATCAAGGAAAGCAGGAAGGTTATAAAACACTTCTCCAATTGGCTGACGGATCTCAGGTCTCAACCACATTAACCAGAAGCTCAGTAATGTATGTGACGAGCGATAACTGAAACTTCAAGGAAATAGCTTTCTTCGTAATGAGAATGTTGATTAACTGGATGGACTCTGGACAAACTGTGGAGAGTCGGGTATTTGCATAGCCAGCCTGTTTGGGGGCTATATTGGCCCTTTCTCATGGTCATGTCTATTGTCTTCTCTATCTAATTCAACATCATATGATAAACCCTTTGATCTGTAACATTCCTACGAAGTAGTTTTGGGATGTAAAAACAAAACCCCTAGCTTCCCAAAAAACAAGAACTAAGAATACCCCTAGATATCAATTATCTGAGGCCTACAACATGAATTTCCCCACTTCAGAGGGACCTGCTACCTGATGCTTCAAACTAATGCTTTCAAACTGCTTTTATGATTTTCTTCTGTTCTATAACTATACTGTATGTAACTGCTGCTCACAGAAATATGTCATTTAGGAAATCCTAAATGTATGTTCCTGGGCCTGGTCACTCATATTTGGCTTCAGAATAAACCATCTCTTAATCTCTTTAAGACAAAAGTAACTTTTTCTTGCACTGATACTGGATCTCTATGAACTCTAACAGCTGGAGCTGCACAAAGGAAACAGCACAAGGGTTTGGTAAGACCCCATGGTGTCTCAGGAGGGCCGAGAAGAGCATCCAGCATCGCCAACATAGCACTGCTGTAGGAGAGCACAAATCCACGTGTCCTTTCCAGAGCAAGCAAGTCTGCTGACAGACGGGTCACTACACTGAGGCAGACAATCACAAACTGAGCCCTCTCCCAGCCAACTACCTGCAACTGGTTGCAAAGACCCTGAGTAGTCTTTCCAAAGTACTGCCTATGAGGGTGCCCTTTCTTACCAGGAGAGGTGAAGGATGGAACCTGAGTTCCAGAAATTGCTTTTGCAACTTCTTTTGCCTCTGCTATTCTTTTGCTCTTCTACATAGCAATAAGATGTGTGATCACCCCATTCTGTAAACTGAAGACTAGTCAATTTTAAAGGGTAAAAATAGAACTTAGAAGCTGACAACTAACACCAGGACCTCAAAAGCTAAATGGGCATTGGAAAATGATTCATAAAAGGAGAAATATAACTAGTTAACTGTAAGGATTCAAACTGCTTATAGTTCCTTTCTAAGGGATTCCTCCTTATTGAGCAAAAATAGGAACCTTCCTTTGATTTTTTTGTAATTTTGGCAGAAGGATACCATGAATTCCAAAGAAGAGAAGAGGTCTCCAGGCTGTCTTGAAAGATAAAAGGCTAATTTCCATAACTAAGGTAGTGAGCCAGAGGTCAGTGGAAAAAAATTGCTAACTTAGTAGATGAGACACAGTTATAAAGACTACACACCGATTACTTGTAAAATCTGCTAAAACCATTTCCCCTGAGCATGGGCCCTTTGTTTCTCCCTGGGTATAAAAAGTTTGTAGTGAAAAATAAAGTTGTTATATCCATGAGATGGTTCCAAGAGTCCATCTGAGTCGACATTAACTGCATCACTGATCCAGATTCCCGCTCAACACCACGATTTGCAGGCTCCAACAGTTAACAACAATTACATTTATACTTGACAGTCATCCCAAAAGTCTAAACTGAAGAAACTCCATTTTCCTACAGACCCACTAAAGTTAGCAAAAATTTAGAGCCTCACAATTCTTTCTTCACAGAACCACAGAGAAACCATTCATCACTATCAATCAACTTGCTAAAATGCTCTCAAGACTCACTGTAATATTAACATATGAAATAATATAAAGTTTGGAATTCCCCTCAAAATGATCCAGAGGTAGAAAGAAGAGGAGGAGGTAGAGATAATAATCTGTAAAGCTAGTGGCAGGCACCTGAGAGGTCATTAAAGCAACATCCCTCTCTGGGCATTCGAAAAGTTCAGCAACTTTTTAATTGTCTCAATGTGTTATTAATAACTTAAATACAGAAATTATTCCATTCATAAGACGTATTTAATAGGAATTAAAAAGATTCAAAGTAGTATCTACTACAAGAACAAAAAAAATGGAAAAGAAAAAAAATCAATGCTGAAATCCAGGGGTGCTTGACCCAAGTTCGATTCCCCAGCAACACATAAGATGGATATGGTGGCACACAGCTTTAATCCTAGCACTCAGGAGGCTGAGGCAAGATTGCTGTGAGTTCGAGGCCAGCCTGGCCTACATATGAGCTCAGAACCAGCCTGGACTTCAGAGTGAGATCCTGTCTCAAAACAATAAAAATAAATGAAGTAAAATAGAAGTTACACTAAAAAATACTAGAATCCAGGTTTAACTAATAATGTCACCCAATACAACCCAAAATCACTAAAAATATTTAGGAATATTATGTAGCATTCAGGACAAAGATACAAAATTTAAAATTCAGAATAGAAAAACAAAAGCAATATGGGAAAAGTTAATTCAAATAAAAATTGGGTTGGGTCACAAATTGATGAATAAATACCTAAATCCATAACTATGATTTTCTGCCTTTCAATTGGCATTAAAAAAAAAAATCAAAGCTGAATCCTCCAGTTGGGTGAATCTAAATCAGCATACAGGGAGAGGTACAATGAGTTTTCTCTACTTCTTCTACTCAGGAAACCATTTCTTAGGGCTGGAGGAATGGCTCAGAGGTTAAAGTGCTTGCCTAGCAAGTGCTAAGTCAAGCGTTAAATACCTAGGTTCCAATACCCAGCACCACATAAGCTGGGCGTGGTGGCGCACGCCTGTAATATCTGCACTTGAGAGGCTTAGACAGTAAGATTGTGTTGAGTCCAAGGCCAGCCTGGGCTCTGTAGTGAGTTCAAGACCAGCCTGGGCTACAGAGCAAGAACCTGTTTCAAAAATAAAACAACAAAAAAAAAGGAAACCATCTCTTTTGTTAGACACTAAACACATCAGAAGTCTAACTAATCATGAGTAACTACAAGGGCAAGTGTTCAAGAATGGGCTGGGGCCTCCCTGAACCCACTATCTGTATGCACACCCTTCTGGGTGGCAGCTATTCTTCCACGCTTGCGTTAGGACACCCCATTAGTTTTGCTCATGGCCAGTGGACAGCTCCTCCTCCTGCAGGTATCCACAGGCTCATTTTCTCCTGAGCTTTGGTCTCTGGCTCATCTATCCACAATGTGACATTCATATGGCAACCTGCTCTGACCAATTTCAAGGCTCTGCTAGCCTTGGCCAAGGGCTCTGCCCTCCTTTTTTTTATATTACTGGCCTAGCCCCACATAACCTCTTCCCTACAGGCTCCTTTGCCCACAAAGCCCAGGACTTGATGATGCCCACACATGCCCAGTCACTCAATAGGACAATTCATTTCATGTGAAGCGAAGAATAGAAAAACTACGTCCAAACTCCAGAACCAAGAGAAGTTCCTAACATGCCTCAATTTCACCAGAAAACAGATTCAGTGGCAAATACTGACCAAGAATGTGACCCTACAATCAACAGACGCTCTTTCTGGGCAGCCCTCATTTCTCCAAAAATCAATCAGTGGTGAACATCATCATAGGATGTCACCAGGTAAAAGATCACCTCATCCCCGATACTGAAATCTTACTTTGGTTGCTTCTTCATGTAAATTAATCCCAGTAAGTACAAACTGTCTTCTTGGTAACTAATCCACACGCAATAACAAAGTTCTAAAAATCAAGACTATAGTAGCTTCATAAAGCAGTGTGAAAATACAAAAAGGCTCACTAGAAAAAAACAAAAACCACACTAGTAGGTGATATGAGGTGTCTAACAGAAAACACAGCTCACGAGAAGCAAGAACTCTCTCAGGTCACCCCACCGTGTGAAGAGAAACAAGGTATGAGTTTACCTGCATATGGGTATTGGTAGGGCACTGCATACGCCTGCCCGTTCGCAGCATAGACAACCTGAGTTCCTGCTGGGTATGCACCGTTGTAGGGACCGTAGGCATAAGCCTGCTGGAGAGAAATAGGCCCATTAGAAACACAGCCTTGAAACCTATGGTCACACACTAAAACTGGGTCTCCAGATTGCAGTCAATAACATTTTAATGAATAAAAGAGAAAACATGAGATGATGCAGTTATACCTTTATTATGATTACCAAAAGAACAAAAATTTAAAAACCATATGAAGTCCACCCTCAAGCTATAAAATGAAAAAAGAAAAAAGAAAAATAATAGAACAAAACAGAAGAAGAGATTTGGATTTCAATCCAGCTGCACTGTTCGCTTGGCCTTTAAGCAAGCTACCTACTTAATCACTCAACACCCTCATTTTCTTCGTCCGTAGGATGATCAGTTTGGACCCAGTAATCATTAGGCTCACCAATACCAGCACTCCCCAGGTAAGGCTAACCCAGATGCAGAACATTCTCCAGAACAGGTTCCACAATCCAGGAAGGTCAACACAGAGGACAAGAATGCCTGAGACTGGGCCCCCTTCACTACTGTGATGACATGACATATGGGGAAACAGAGAGCACAGTTCCCACACATAGTAGGAGGCGGGACCCTCAGTTTTAGAGATAGAGCAGACTTTCCTTTCTTCCTGCTACATACAATGGACACTGCACACAGAGCACACCAGGAGACTGACAACAGAATGACGGCAGCACCCTGGCCAGGCTAGGACCTGAGAGAGGACACACAGAGTCCTCGGGGTTTCACTTTGCCTCACATGCTCCAGACTGAAGGACAACAAGTCAACAGAAACTGGAAATGCCAGTGAATACAGATAAAAAAAGGCTCCAAGAAAAGCCTACTCTCTAGCAAAGAACCTAAGGACAGGGGCAGCCTAGAAGGAGGGAATTTTTTAAAATGATAACCTTTCTACGCTAATAAGGAAATACGTCCCCCCCCCCCCAAAAAAAAAAAACCACTTCTATCAGCAGAGACCAGGTGTGGAAAGCCTAAACTCCCACATTTAGTAAGTTGTTCAAGCCACTTTGGTCCCCCTTGGAGAACCATCACAGAAGGCTGAGTAGGAAGATAGAAAGTATATCCCCACCAGGTGACAGGCCTTGGCACATGGAAGTTATGTGGGGAGCCAAAACACCCACCTGTGCAGGAGAAACAAGGCTCCTCTCCCTGTCCAACTGGGGTGGGGTCACCAGAGGCCTACAGGAGAGTGGGTTCCACTCAGGCAAGTACTATTTACAATGTAGTCTACGTAGGAGCACAAGGAGCTCTTCCTTGCCAGAAAGCACTCTTGAGAAGTGATGCAGTAACCACCTCAAATCCCAGCCCTCCTATAGGAACAGGACCCAGCCAGCCCCGGGGCTAACACAGCCACAGAGAGCTTGGATTTTCAGCCCCACCTGGCAGGAGGCCCACTAACACACAAGGTTTCAATAGACCATCTCATACTTCAAGTGTCCAGTTCTGGGCCAAGGGCCATTTGTCGTCATACCAAGATCAGGAAGATCTCAAGCTAACAAAAAGCCACAACACCAAGATGACAGAGACGTCAGAACTGGGGACTAGAGTGGAAGAGGGCTACTTTACTCGAGTCAGACAACCCACAGAGAAAAGGACCAATGTGTGGGGCACAGTGGCACATGCTTGCACTCCCACATACTCGGGAGGGAGAGGCAGGTGGATCCTAGGTTTGCGTTCAGCCTGAACAACTTAGACCCCATCTCAATATAAAATAAAAAGGGCTGGGGATGTAGCCCAAAGAGTGTTTACCTGCTATGCAAATTCAATCTTATCACTGCAAAATCAATAAAAAGTAGGAAGGACTGGAGGAAGGAAAAAAGGGAGGGAGACCCAATTCCTCAAAAACTACAAAGTACCAAAACATGAAGTAGAAAATTTAAATGGTCCTACAATTATTAATGAAAAGACTTGCTGAATTAATTCTTCACCCATCAAACACCTCATCCCACTGTTTTGCCCACTGTCTGAGAAGTTCCGGATATTTGCTTCACTGACTTTAGTCGTTGTTATGCTGCCTCAAATATCCTGCACCAATTCAAAACACTTCTCTATCGTAATCATTTTGACTTTGAGTAAGAGGCAAAAGCTACACGATTGCCAGATCTGGTGAATAAGGTAGGTATTTTTAAAAGCCTACTCAACACAAAAAAAAAAATACTAGTATCGATGACACCTGAGAGCAGCAGTCATTGCATCTTTTATCATACTTTGTAAACATATTCACAAAAACGAATTTTCAGGACTGCTTCAGAAGGTGGCAAGTACAACGGGGCTTTGAAACAAGGGGAGTTTTTTTGAAGGAGATTCATGACAGTGTATCTTTTGATGTAAATATTTTCTAATTTAAACGTTCATTGTCTATTTCAATCCTTCTCATTACCTACTGACACCAAGAACACACAAATGAAAGAGAAAAGCACAAAAACACTATAACCAATATCACTCATAAATACAGATGTAACAATCCTCAACAACTACTGCAAAAGGAAATTCAATTAATAAAAAGTAAATACCATGAAAGAATTGATGTAACCCACCATAGAAACACGCAAGAGGGGAGGGGAAGAGAGGAGAGGGAAGGAACACAGTAAAGTAACAACATTTAACACTCATGACAAAAAACCAGAAAAGTATAAAAAAAAGGGAAGTCTCTCAACTACGAAGTGGAAAGTATCTATCTATAAAACTCTCCAGCTAATATCACACTTAATAAACACTAATTAAAGCATACTTAAAAGTTAACTAAATATGTAATCTAATACTAATTACTAAATACTAACTTCAAACTAAGTAAATGCATAATTAACACTAAATATATTTCACCTAAAATCAGGAACAAGGCAAAGATGTTCTGTCCGGTGATTGCTATTCATTATTACACTGCAAGTCCTGACCAAGGTAATGAGGTAAGAGGAGGAAATAGAGGCATGCAGATTAGAAGACATAAAACTGCCCCTATTCATAAATAACATGACTGTCTACAAAAGCAATTATGTACCTTTAGTATATTAAAAATCTACAAGATCAACATACAAAATTTCTATATACTACCGATGAACATGAGAAAGCTAAATTAATAATACAATGGCACATTCAACCACTCAAAAAAGATGAAATACTTGTAAATACAACAAAACATGTACAAAGCTATCACACTGAAAACCACAACACACTAATGAAAAAAATTAGGAATACTGGGCAAGATGGCAGCCGAATACCACAGCAGCACAATGTCTCCTCATAGACCCATTTAAAAAAATGGAGTCAAAAACAGCCTGTTCAATGTGGCTAGTAGAGGGAGGGACACCCTAACAACTGAACGGCCAGGGGAAGATCAGAAATCTCAAAGAAACATCCAAAGAGGGGAGAGGGATAAGAGCAACCCAGGAAGCTGCCCCAGATCAACTAAGAACAGCTGTGAGCTTCTGGCATCCACAGACAGAGAAAAGCCCACTCGGAGCCGGGAAACTAAAACCAAGGAAAGTGCAGATTTCAGAGAAGTGGTAACTGACAGCAGCTGGTAGCCCCAGCCTCCAAAAAGTAGCTGGTGGGAAATACATTCTGCAAACACACTGAGAACTTCACCTAGAAAAGCACCCTGAAGACTAGACTGGCTTGTGAGAAGCAGAGCTTGGCAGCCATAACAAGCAGTGACTTAGGCAGGAACAATTTTATTTAAAAAAAGAAAAGAAAAGAGCCCAAACTTTAACTATTTAGGGTAGAAGAAGGCTCAAACAGGAACACTAGGGTTTTGGGGGACACTC
The DNA here is from genome assembly GCA_004027205.1 of Ctenodactylus gundi. NCBI lineage: Eukaryota > Metazoa > Chordata > Mammalia > Rodentia > Ctenodactylidae > Ctenodactylus > Ctenodactylus gundi. The sequence continues at coordinate 78,526 of PVKB01005225.1, forward strand.
TTAAACAGTACCTGGGAAGAAACTGGAAAAACAGACAGCTGAGACAGTTGAGAAGAGAGAAAGACCACCCATCTCCTGAAAGGTTCCAGTGTAGTGAGGGTACCTGCGAGGGTGGACAACCCCACCCTCAGGGAAAGTGGAGCTAAGATAGATAGGAGAGCCTTTGCTCAAGGGACTGGGTATGATCAAGACACCTCAGAGGCCATCAGACTGTTAGGTCCTCCCTCATTACCTACTCTCAGCACAGAAATCACAGGAATTTCTGCTGCCCCTCCCCTCCCAGATATCCTCATACCCGTTCTCAGAAACTTCTTGGCTAGGCCAAGAGGCTATAGTGAAGTCCCTCAATAACAGAAACAGGAGAAGACAAGGCAACAGTACAAACATGGAAACTCCTCCAGAGTCCCCAGAAACTATTGTCATGGGCCTTGAAATAGTGGAACTCATACGGAAGCAAATACATGAGTTCAAACGAGATAGTCTTAAAGAAATGCAAGCAAAGATCAGCAAGGTTAAAGAGGAGCTTACTGAACAAATATGGGGCCTAATGGATACAAAGTTTACTGAGCATATAAAAGCCACAAATAAAATGATGGCTGAGTAAATAAGGAAATACAAGATATGAAGAAACATTTTGATAAAGAAGTAGAAATTCTGAAAAAAATCTACCTGAAAATTGGGATATAAAAAATTCATTTGAAAGCAGAGGCAGTCAACTCGAACATGCTGAGACCAGAATTTCAGACCTGGAAAACAAGTTGAGGAAACAAACTCTATAACTAGGCCCAACTACAAATTAGAAATGAGCAAAGTAGCTGAATACAACAGCTGGTGGATGGATTCAAAGAGAAACAACCTCAGAATTACCAGAGTGGAAGAAAGAACAGAAGATATCACCAATGGTATAAAGAATTTATTTAATGAGATCATATAAGAAAAATTCCTGAATCAAGGGAAAGAAATTAATATTCAAGTACAATAAGCTTACAGAACACCAAATAACATCAACCAGCAAAGGAACTTGCCATGCCCCATCATAATCAAAACCAGAGAAATCCAACATAAGGAGAATATTAAAAAGCAGCAAGAGAAAAACAGACATTATTTTACTAAGGGAAACCCATGCAAATTATCACAGACTTCTCAATGCAAACTTTAAAAGCCAGGAAAGCCTGGAGTAAAATCTTTCAAGCTTTAAAAGACAGCAAGTGTTAACTCATGTTATATCCAGCAAAAGTATCCCTAAAAATTGAAAAGAAAATAAAAATTTTTCATGACCAAGAATCTCTGAAGAAATCTCTTGACTACTAACTCAGCTTCAAGGATTCTTAGACACAGAGACACAAGCAACACCAACGAAAACAAAGGAAAGGAAACATCTGAAGATAAAGTGTAACAAAAAGAAAAAGCAAAGAACTAACAATAGAAGAACAGGTCAATGACAGGATTCAGTAAAAATCTTGCAATAATTATTCCTAACACTAATGGTCTTAATTTGCCAATGGAAAGACAGACTGGCAGAGTGGATCAAAAAAACAAAATCCAACCATTTGTTGTCTGTAAGACACAAATTTCACCCACAAAAAAGCACAGAGACTGAAGGGAAAAGGCTGGAAACTAATAATACTTTCTATGGAGCCCAGAAATAAGCAGGAGTAAGCTATACTATTCTCAGACACTGCAGACTTCAAAACAAACCAAGAGGAGCAAAGAGGGTCACTATATACTGGAAAAGCAACAATCCAACAGGAAAAGCTTACACTTATATGTAACCAATGAAGGCGCACCAAGTTACGCACAACAGAAACTATTGGGCATAAAGGACCTTATAAGCTCCAATACAATCATTCTAGTTAACTTCAAAATCCACTCTCACAGGTAGACAGCACAACTGGACAAAAAAAAAAAATCAATGCAGAAATATCACAGCTAAATCATACCATAAAGCAAATGGATTAAACAGATATCTAGACTATTCTTTCCAATGTCAACTGAATACATCTTTTTCTCAGCAGGACATGGAACTTTTTTCAAAACAGGCCATATCCTTGAACATAAGACATGCTAAAATAAATACAAAAGAATTGAAGTCATCCCCTGCATACACTGAGATCATAGTGGAGTTCTAGAAATCAACGGCAAAAGAAACTACAGAGCCTATTCAAATACATGTAAATTAAATAATACATAATTGAACAAGGAATGGATCACAGAAGAAACCAAGTAGAAAGAAATCAACATATTCCTAAAGTCAAATGACAATGCAAGTATTTCATATCAGTATCTGTGGGACCCAATAAAAGCAGTACTGAGAGGGAAATTTATACCTGTGCGCACATGTGAAAAAAAAAAAAAACAGACTTAATGATGCAGTTCAAAGTCCTTGAGAAACAAAAACAAGTCAAATCCAAAGGCAGTCAGAGAAGGAAATTATAAGAATCAGAGCAGAGACGGCAGCTGAGTAACAGTGCTGCACAGTTTCTCCTCATCAACCCACTTGAAACTTCGAGAATTTATTTAGAGAAAGTATGTTCAGTGTAGCTAGGGTCACTGCTCCCCTTCACACCCGCTACACACGAGTCATCTAGTACTGGGAAATCCATAGCACGGCAGTCCTGTGAGCCAGAGCCTTTAGAGCCTGCCAGGGAATTCCATCATCCTGTCAATTCAGAACCCCAGAGGCTTCCAGAGGCATCTAAGACTGGGAATCCCATCGGCCTGTCTGTCTCTTGGGCCAGAGGATTCCAGAGACATAATAGGACTGGGCCTTCGCCAAACCCTTCTTTCTTGCACACCAGAGACAACCAGAGACAGCAGCACCATGAGCAAACATGGTAATAAATCCCCTACAAAAAGTCATCACACCCCAGAAGATGATACCAGGGATACAAAAACTGCAGAATCCAAAGATGAAAATGACAAAAATGATGGTAGCTTCTGGGTCTAGAAATACATTGAATTATAGTAGGAATTAAAGCAGGAAATAAAGCATGAAACAAAAATGATACAGCAAGAGCTACACCAAGACATAGCTAAACTAAAAGCAAGCCCTGATAAGCAATTAGAGGAGATCAAAGAAAAAATAAACCAGGAGATAATGAAGACAATACAAGACATGAGAGAAGAACACAACAGACATAAAAAAAAACTAAATGCACACATCCAGGAAGTGAAAAACACACAGGTCACAATAAGCAACGACATTGAACAACTTCAAAATAGATTATCAGAATAAAGGACAAAATGATGGAGCAGGAACAGAAAGACCATAAAGAACACAAAGTAAAAAAAGAAGAAAGTGAAACATTACAACGACTGACACATGATTCAAAGAGAAACAACCTGAGAGTTATGGGAGTCCAAGAGAAGACTGAGGACGAAACAAAAGGCTTAAAAGTCATATTCAAGTAAATTATGGAAGAAAATTTCCCAAATCTAAGAAGAGAAATGAACACTGAGCTGCTGCAGTCATATAGAACACTAAACAATATGGATCAGAAGAGACCCTCATCACAGTGCATCATAATTAAAGTACTAGAAACGTAACACAAAAAGAGAATACTGAAAGCGGTAAGAGAAAAGCAGAAGGTGACCTACAAAGGTAAGCCCATCAGGATAACTGCAGACTTCTCAACTCAGACTCTAAAAGCCAGGAGATCATGGAGCAATGTCATTCAAACACTAAAAGAACACAAATATGAACCGAGACTGCTATATCCAGCAAAACTATCATTTAAAAGAGGGAGAAATTAAAATTTTCCATAATACAGAAACCTTAGAGAAATCTGCATCCACTAGGCCAGCACTGCAGAGAATTCTTAAAGGAAACCTGGATAGTGAAAGACAGGCCAATGACACTAGTGAGCCCAGAGAAAAAGAGACAACAGTTAGAGGGAAATGAGCTGAGAAAAAAGTTAGGCTAGTAAACAATGTTGAAAAACTACAACGATGGCAGAACACACCAAGCACACTTCAATTAATTACTCTAAACATAAATGGCCTCAATTCACATATTAAAAGACAAAGACTAGCTGACTGGATCAAAAAACAGAAATTCACAATTTGCTACCTATAAGAGACACAATTCACCCACAAGGAAACGCACAGACTGAAAATTAAAGGATGCAATTCAGTATTTCATGCAACAGGTCCCAGGAATCAAGCAGAGGTAGCTATAATAGTCAAAGACTCATCAGATTTCAAAACAAAACAGGTGAAGAGAGAAAAAGATGGCCACTCTATACTAGTTAAAGGACCACTAGAACAAGAAGAAATCACAATTATCAAAATGTATGCCCACAATCCTAGAGCACCCAATTACGTAAACCAAAACTTATTAAGGACATACAGGCCCCAATACAATTATAGTAGGGGACTTTAATACTCCAATATCACAAATAGATAGATCAACCAGACAAAAAATACACAAAGATATACAACTACTGAAAGTCACTATAGAAAATCTGGACATAACCGATGTTCACAGTTTTCCACCAACATCACCTGATTACACATTCTTCTAAGCAGCACATGGAACATTTTCTAAAATAGACCAAGTTCTAGGCTGTAAGTCATGCTTAAATAAGTACAAAGGGACCGAAATAATTCCCTGCTTACTCTCAGACCACAGTGGAATAAAACTGGAACAGCAGCAGAAACAAAAGAAAATACACACATACATGGAGACTTCATGACTTACTACTGACCAAACAGTGGATTAAGGCAGAAATCAGAGAAGAAATCAAAAACTTCATAGAGTTAAATGATGATGGAAGTACATCATATCAAAATCCTTGGGACACAACGAAAGCCGTACTTAAGAGGGAAATTCACAGCCATAAATGCAATCATCAAAAGAACAGAACAGTCACAAATAAATTCGCTAATGATGCACCTTAAGGTCCTAGAGAAACAAGAACAACTTAACCCAAAAGGCAGTAGAAGAGAAGAAATTATAAAGTCAAATCTGAAATTAATGAAATTGAAATTGAAAAACAATAAAAAGATTAATGAGTTAAAGACCTTATTTTTAAAAGAATTAACAAGACAGACAAACCTCTAGCTAAACTCACCAAGAGAAGGAAAGAAAAAGTACAGATTAGCGCACTTAGAAATGAAAAGGGTGAGATCACAACAGGCTGTAGTAAATCCGATTATGAGAAATTATTTTGATCACATATATTCTAGTAAGTTAGAGAATTGGGAAGAAATGGACGACTTCCTACATAAATATAAATTACCAAAATTAAATGAAGAAGACATAAAAATCTTGAACAACTCCATTACGCTCACAGAAATTGAAGCAGTAATAAAAGCTTTACCTACAAATAAAAGCAAAGGACTAGATGAACTCACAGCAGAATTTTTTCAGTTACTTCAGGGAAGAACTAACTCTAATCCTTCTCAAACTGTTCCATAAAGTAGAAAGCAAAGAAATACTACCAAACTCACTTCTTGACGTTAGCGTCACCCTAGTACCAAAACCAGACAAAGACGTAACTAGGAAGAAAAATTATAGACCAATATCCTTAATGAATAGAGACACAAAAATCTTTAATAAGAATCTGGCAAAGAGAATCCAACAAATGATCAGAAAGATCATACACCAGGATCAAGTGGGCTTCATCCCTGAGATGCAAGGCTGGTTCAATGTATGTAAATCAATCAATGTAGTACACCATCATCAACAAAAGTGAAAACAAAAACCACATGATCATCTCAATTGATGAAGAAAAGCCTTTGATAAAATCCAGCACGCTTACGTGATAAAAACTCAGAAAAAAACAGGTATAGAAGGGTCCTACGTAAAACTCATAGAAGCCATATACGCCAAGCCTACTGCAAATATCACAGTAAATCGAGAAAAATTGAAATCCTTCCCTCTCAAATTTGGAACACGACAAGGCTGCCCACTTTCACCACTCCTATTCAAAATAGTCCTTGAAACACTTCCCTTAGCAATCAGACAAGAAAGTGAAATAAAGGGAATCTGCATGGGAAAGGAGAAGTCAAACTATCCTTATTTGCAAATGATATGATTATCTACATGGAGGACCCCAAAAAATCCACTACAAAACTCTTGGAAATAATTTTAAAAATTTAGCCAAATTGCACTCTACAAAACAATACTAAAACAATCAATACTAAAACATCAATAGCTTTTCTCTACACTAACAATGAACTTACTGAGAAAGATCTCAGAAAAACAACTCCATTCTCAAGAGCACAGCATAAAATTAAATACCTAGGAGTATACCTAACCAAGGAATTGAAGGACCTATATTTAAAAAACTACATTACTTTGAAGAAAGAATTTATAGGTGACATCAGAAAATGGAAAAGCATCCCTTGTTCTCGGATAGGTAGAATAAATATAGTCAAAATGACTATACTGCCAAAACTGATATATAGATCCAATGCAATTCCTATAAAAATACCACAAATTTTTTCAAAGAACTTCAAACAATAATCCTTAAATTCATATGGAACCAAAAGAGATCAAGAATAGCCAAAGCAATCCTGAGCAATAAGACCAAAACAGGAGGTATTACAATACCAGACATCAGGCTCTACTATAAAGCAATAGTCATAAAAACAATTCGGTAATGGCACAAAAACAGACAGACCAGTGGAACAGAACTGAGGCTGCAGAGACAAACCCAAATACCCTCAATACTTAATATTCAACAAAGAAGCCAAAAGCACACACTGGAAAAAGGACAGCCTGTTCAACAAATGGTGCTGGGAAAACTGGATACCCACATGCAAGGGAATGAATCAAGTCACACACCTGTCACCATGCACCAAAATCAAATCAAAGTAAACACCTGAATATCAAAAGTTAAACACTGCATCTTCTAGAAGACAAATTAGGCAAATATCTAAAAGACATAGGTGTAGGCAAAGACTTTCTTAATAAGACACCAAAAGCAAAAGAAATTATCCCCAATATTAACAAATGGGGTCATGTCAAATTAAGAAGTTTTTGCACAGCAAAGAAAACTATCAACACTGTAAAAAGAGAACCAACAGATTGGGAAAAAATATTCACCACCAACACTTCAGATAGGAGGCTCATATCCAGGATATACAGGGAACTGAAGAAAAGTAAGCCCCCCAAAATTAAGGACCCTATTGAAAAATGGGCAATAGAAATGAAGAGGCAATTCACTCAGGAAAACATTCAAATGGCCAATAAATACATGAAATGATGCTCAACATCCCTAGTCGTAAGGGAAATGCAAATCAAAACATCTCTAAGATACCATCTAATTCCAGAGAGATTGGCCTATATCAACAACTCAAATAGCAATCAGTGCTGGAGAGGCTGTAGGGAGAAAGGAACCCTCTTGCACTGCTGGTGGGAATGTTTATTGGTATAACTTCTATGGAAAGCAGTAAAGAGGTTTCTCAAAAGATTGGGAATAAATATCCCCTTTGATCCAGCAATACTTCTCCTGGGAATATTCCCAAGAGTTGAAAACAACACTTAACAGAGATACACGTACACCCATGTTCATTGCAGCACAACTAACAATAGCTACACTATGGAAGACACCAAAATACCCATCAACAGACCAATAGACACGCAACTGTGGTATTTATACACAATGGAATACTGTGCATCTATAAAGTCTGACAACATGGACGCTTTTGTAAGCAAATGGAGGAAACTTGAAACCATCATGCTTAGTGAAGTGAGTCAGAAGCAGGTGAAATATCAAATGGTTTCTCTGATATGAGAAATCCAGATCTCAGATGACAATTATCTCACAGAGCTTCAAGTGAAAAATAAAGGGAACAGGGTGGGGGACTTGTGGGAGTGGGTAGGTGGTGGATCGAAAGGAAAGTGGGGAAGATCTTGTTACCTTGACCATATATGTATGTGCACTAAATGCCCAAAACCAATGCAAACCTTAAATTTTGCACTTACACATATCAATAAAAAGGGTTTTAAAAAAAAGATTCAGAGCAGAGATTATTGAAATTGAAACAAAAAAACAGAAAAGATCTATGAATCAAAGAGCAGGTTTTTCAAAAGAATAAATAAATCTGCCTTCTAGGAAATTATTTAACACAAACAGGATGAACCCAAAGAAATCCACACCAATATACATCCAAGTCAAACTCCGGATAACGAAAGATAGAAAGTGCCAGGAAAAAGCAGAAGAAAGGGGCACAATGAAAGCAGTACTAAGAGGGAAATTTATAGCTGAGTGCACATATGAAAAAAACAGAACAGATCAAAAAACACTTTAGCCAAACTCATTAAAAGGAAAGAAAAAATCCACATCAATGCAATTAGAAATAAAAAACATGAGATCACCACAGACACTGTTGAAATCAAGAGAATTACAAGAGAATATTTCAAAAAACTATATTCCAACAAATCCACGAACTCAGCAGAAATGGGTGAATTCCTTGCCACATGATACACCAAAAGAGCCAAGAAGACACAGAATTCCTGAATAGAGCAATAACCAGGGAAGAAATTGAGGCAGTAATAATGGACCTACCAACAAAAGCCCAAGTCCAGATGGTTTAACTGTAGAATTTTATCAGAACTTTAGGGAAGATTTAGTACCAATGGTCGTTAAACTCCTTCATTAAATTGAAAGAGGGAAAATACTGCCCAACTCCTTCCTGGAAGCAAGTATCATACTGATTCCCAAAACACATAATGATCTCCCCCCAAAAAAGAAAGAAACTACAGACCAATTTGCTTACTGACTACTGGTGCAAAAATCCTCAATAAGATATTTGCACAAAGAATACAACAAATTATTAAAAAGATCATACACCACGAGCAAGTTGACTTCATCCCAGGGCTGCAAGGCTGGATCGACATATGCAAATGAATTAATGTAACACATCAAATCAACAAAAGAAAGAACAAAAAACACATGATCATCTCAATAGATGCAGGAAGACTTTGAAAAAATAGAATACCCCTCCCTGATCAAAACTGATGAAAATAGGTACAGAAGGACCCTAGCTCAAGCTGATAAAAGCGATTTATGACAATCCTACAGCCAACATCATCCTAAATGTGGAAAAACTAAAAGCATTTCCCCTCAAATCAAGAACAAGACAAGAGTGTCCACCCTCACAACTTCTATTTTAGTGCTTGAAACCTTAGCCAGAGCAAGCAGGCAAGAGACTGCGATAAAAGGAATATGCATAGGTAAGAGGTCAAACTATCCTTATTTGAAGATGACATAATCCTTTACATAGAAGACCCCAAAAGCACTACCAGAAGAATCTTAGACCTAATAAACAAATTCTGCCAAGATGCAGGATATAAAATCAACACACAAAAACCAGTAGCATTCCTCTACAACAACAATGAAAACACAGAGAAAGAGATTAGAAAAACAATTACATTCACAGTTGCCTCAAAGAAAATGAAATAGCTAGGAATCAACCTAACAAAGCAAATGAAGGACCTTTATGCTGAGAATTATAGTACTCTGAAAAAAGATATCCAAGAGAATTTTAGAAAGTGAAAAGACATCCATTGGTCCTGGACAGGCAGAACCAACATTGTCAAAATAGCCATACTACCTAAACTGATACACAGATTCAATGCAATCCCAATCAAGAAAGAAGTACCATTTTTTTTTACAGAAGTAGGAAAAAACCTGAAAACACAAAGAGACTAGAAAAACAATTCTGTTGACCTGTCTTCAAGGGTTTTGCCCACTTCTTTCTCCAACAACTTCAATGTTTCTGTTTCAGTGTCCAAGTCTTTGTTCCATTTTGATTTGATATGGTGCATGATGGTGAAAGCCACGGTGTCACCTCAAAGAAAAATACTTAGGAAATAACCTAGCAAAGCCAAGTGAAGTACCTGCACATTGAGAACTATTACACTTTGAAAAAAGAAATCCAAGAGAACTTTAGAAAATGGAAAGACATCTACTGTAACTGGATAGGCAGAATCAACATTGTCAATATGGCCATACTACTTAAACTGATACACAGATCCAAGGCATTCCCAATCAAGATACAAGCATAATTTTTTACACAAAAAACAACCTAAAAATTTATATGGAATCACAAGAGGCCAATAGCCAAAATAATCCTAAGCAACAAAACAAAAGCAGGAGGCATCATACAACCAGATATCAAAGTATATTACACAGCAACAGGGTAAAAACAACATGGTAATGGCACAAAAACAAGACAGGTGGATCAATGGAACAGAACTACGGATGTCTCAACATCCCCAAGTACCTTCAGCCATCTGATCTTTGACAAAGGGGTCAAAAATGTACACTGGGGTAAAGATAGCCTCTTTAACAAATGGTGCTGGGAAAACTGGCTAACCACATTCAAAAGATTGAAACTAGACCTACAACTTTCACCATGCACCAAAATCAAATCAAAATGGATCAAGGACTTAGACATTAAAACAGAAACACTAAACTTGTTGGAAGAAAAAGTAGGCAAAACCCTTGAAGACAAAAGCACAGGCAAGGACATTCTCAATAAAACACCGAAAGCACAAGCGGTAACACCAAGAACTGACAACTGGTACTATAGGATACTTAAGATCTTTGCACAGCAAAGGAAACAATCAACAGTGAAGAGAGCACCTCTGGAATGGAAAAAACATTTGCTTGCCAGCTACTCCTCAGACAGAGGAATATTAACAAGAACATACAAAGAACTCAAAATAAAGCAGACCCTCCAACAAAAAAGACCCAATCAAAAAATGGCAATCTGAAATGAATAAATAGTTGTCAGAAGTCCAAATGGAAAAAAAAAAATACATGAAAAAATGTTCAACATTTTTAGCCATCAGAGAAATGCAAATTAAAACAACACTGAGGTTCCATCTAATGGCAAGAAGAATGGCTGCCATTATAAATTCAAAACACAACAAACGCTGGTGAGGCTGTTAGGAAAAACGACCCCTCCTACATTGCTGGTGGGACTGTAAACTGGTACAACTACTATGAGAAAACAGTGTGGAGATTCCCTAGAAAACTGAACATCAACATCCCATTTGACCCAGCTAGATGGCTTCAAGGTATCCTCCCAAGAGTTAAAATCATCATACTATAGCAACACACACATACCCACGTTTATAGAAGCACAATTCATAATAGCCAAATCTTGGAAGAAGCCAATATGCCCAAGTACAGATGACTGGATAAAGAAGATGCGGTGTATATACACAATACTTTGCCATTAAGAATAACAAATTTGAGTCATTTGTAGGAAAATGGATGCACCTTGAAAACATGCTCAGTGAACTGAATCAGACCCAGAAAGTTAAATATATCATACAGCCTCTCTAATGAGAAGAGCAAACCAGAAAAATCTAAAAGATACAGAAAAAGTAAGAAGAGCACAGTGCAAAAGGAAATAGAAAGGTGTGGGTGGAGGTAGGGTGGGAAAGGGAAAGGAAGCTGATATGTAAATAAAAATAAACAGAATTTTTTAAAAATTTAAAGAAACTAATGGGCTTATCACAGACTCAATGTAGTAAAAACATTATCTCAATATTTAAGTAAAAATGTCTACTCCAAATAAAAATGAACTAAAGGTTTATCATAATTTCTGACAAAAGCCTTCAAAATTCTGTAGTAAACTACAGATTTAACATAATTTCTGACAAAAGCCTTGCAAACTTTAGCTTTACCATGTATAGAAAGGCAGAAAACATAATGCCTAAAGCAAATCATGAAAAAAGAAAGAAGGGCTTGGGATGGTCAAGCTCAACATCAAGACCTATTATATTAGTATCTTTTTTATTTATTGCTGGGATACAGTACCTAATACTCACAATCTCAGAGAGGAAAAATTTACTTTAGCTCACAGCACCAGGTCTCGGTCCTGGCTGGCAATGACAGGAAGAATCTGGCAGACAACAGCTGCTCACAGCATCACAAGAGGAATCAGGGTAGGAACTTATATTCCCAGAGGCCACACACCTATAATCTAATCTACCCCATGTCTGTCCTCTAACACAAATCTGTAATCTGCCCATCCTGACCAAGTCCCACTTTGGCACAAGGAATCCACAGGTATTCCACAACATCCAATACACAAAGCTTTTTGGGGGACATCCCAGATCCAAATCACAACTGTATACAGCTTCAATAATTAGTACTGTGTGGCTGGAGGCATAGTTAGAGCACTTGCCTAACAAGCACAAGGCCCTACGCTTGATTTCCTAGCACTACATACATAAGCCAGGTCACGCACACCTGTAATACCAGCACTTGGGAGGCCAGCCTCAGCTACATAATGAGTTCAAGACCAGCCTAAAGCGAGACCCTGTCTCCGGGGGAATAAAAGGGGGGTGGGGGCGCGGGGGGGTGGCTCTGTAGTATCTGAGAAAGATAAGCACAAAGATATAGGGGGCAGAAGAGACACATATCTTACAAAAAAAAATCAACAGTTCATAGACAAGTATAAAATCTAAGGTTATAAACCTTTCAAAAGATCACAGATGGGAAACTTGGACTAGGAGGAGCATCAAACATGACAAAAAAGCATCCTGAAAAGGAAGAACTGAATTGGATTCCAAATTTTCAATATTTATTTATTTTTTTATTTTGAGACAGGGTCTCACTCTGTAGCCCAGGCTGGTCCTAAACTCACTATGGAGCCCAGGCTGGCCTTTGACTCAGGGCAATCTTCCTGTCTCAGCCTCCAAGTGATGAGATTACAGGCGTGCGCCACCAAACCTGGCTCATGTGGTGCTGGGGAATAGAACTTGAGTACCTTGCACTTGACTTAGCACTTGCTAGGCATGCACTTGAACCGCTGAGCCACTCCTCCAGCCCTCAAAATTTCAATATTTAAGAGGATATAAATACAAGGTATAAACCACACATCTGATAAAGGAGTCATATCTCAAACATACATGTAAGAACTCTTAAAATTCAACATTAAAAACACATAATAAAATTAGGAAAACAGGAAAAGATATTTTCACTGAAAAAAAATTATATACATTTGATGTCTCCAGTTATCAGGGAAATACAATTTAAAATCACAACAGATATTACCACATACATTGGAATAACTACAATTTTTTTAAAAAACAGAGATGAGAGCAAGGTGTGGTATACATGCCACTAACCTCAGCTACCCTACAGAGGCTAAGATAGGGGATACAAGTTCCATGGCAGCATGGGCCAAGCCTGTGAGACTCCGGTCTCAAAAACAAGAGAATAAAGACACAGCTAGGGGTGTAGCTCAGTGTAGTACACTGGCCTGGGTTATGCAAGAGTCCCAGCACTGGGAGATAACTTGCTGATGGAGGGGACGCAGAAAAAAACAAACTACTCCAATGTTTCGGTTAGAAAAGTAAAACGACAGGTACTGGGGAGGTGTTTGTTAGTTTTTACTGAAAACTGCATATATGCTTCCCAAGCACATGACCCAGCATCTTACCCAGAAAAATGAAACCCAGTCCTGTGCGTGAACGCTTATACAGAAATTATACAACATCTGACACCAGTCAAGAGTAAGAACAAGCAAAGCGGCCCTATATTGGCTTGCATTACTCAACACACAACACAGTGCATGCACCCATGCCACACAGCAGCATGCAGCAATAAAACAGCAGATGGCAGTACTCAGCGTGGTGAATCCCAAGGGCACCAAGCTGCATGAAAACATCAAACCCAAAAGCACATGCTGGATGAGTCCATCCATGTCACATTACTGAAATGATAAAACTGTAGATAGAGAGCCCAGACCAGCATAGGTAAGTTAGCAAAGAGGCCCGTGTGACTAAAAAGGGTGTCACAGAAGGCTAGATGAAAGTCTGTCTTGCCTGAGGCAGTGACTATGGAAGTCTACACGTGTGATAACGGGTACTAGTAGATACAAATATTAGAGTAATTTCAAATCCCTGCCTTTAATATTACATATATTAATAAAAAAAATCTTGTCAAAAGCTATTCAAGATTTACTATCCTTTGCAACCTTGTGAATTTGCAATTATTTTAAACTTAAAAGTATGTTTTTTAAAGCAGCCATGCCTAATACAACAGAAACTAACATATGGAGTAATAGACAGAACTATAACTACTAGGCACAACAAGACATCTTATGTAACTTTAAGGGTTTTTTTCCTCTCAAAATAAAAATTGCTTTTGTTCTGATTATAGAGAACTTAAATAATTCATTCATTACAAATTAAAAATTCTCAAAATGTCATTACTTAAAGCAATTAACCTGATTTGTTTTTAGGTCAATCCTTAAAAAACATTTAATCACTGAAAACGTAAAACAGCTGCTTTACTTCATAAAAGCAAAAAGTAATAAGGAATAATAGGTTTTTAAAATTTTTTTTCAAATACATTTCTAATTTCTCTTACAGTGTCTCAAAATTATAAGAAAACCCAACAAGGCAGGATCCAATATCTAGGTGTCTCTGCTCAGGCTTGTTGCTTACCTCGGGGGTTGGTGCAGCATAGGCCGTGTAAGGAGGGGGCGATGACACCATGGCTGTCTCATCGGACAGGACTGCAGAGCCAACATATGCCTGTGAGACAGAAAAGAAGAGATGAGAGCAGGCACTGCCTCAGAACTGTGCTCAGTGATGGTATTCAGGCTGTCATTTCTTTGGCAGACAAAACGATAAAACTATAGCTCTCTCACAGGCGAGAATATTTGGTCCAGTGGAGGACAGGACATCCTGTGTTTAGGAGCAAAGTGGTCGGTCCTTGCCAGGCCCTAACACAAGCAGAACTCTACCCAAGATAGTCCCAGCGGTTCCACCATTATTAGAAACCATTTAAAAGGCAATGTACTACTCAACAATCAGGTTCACAACTTGAAATACAGTCAGAGGTATGTTCTATATAAACTTCCACATTTAAGGAAAAAAATTACTCCCCTATAGAAAAGAAAAAGTTAGCTCTTTTTAAAAAAAAAATCTATACAATTTCATAGAAATCTTGCCCCTACTAATACTGATCATTCATACTAATTTCACTGAAAACAGAATTTTCGTGAAAGAAAAGGTAACTGAAGCTCCACAGCAGGCGCCTCAGGAAGATGCATGTTATAGAGAAAAACCGTCTTGAGCTAACAGTAGAGGACATGATTTTGCTTTCTTTTCCCACATGTACTAACTGGCCTGTAAGCCTCATCTTGAGAAAAGAAAAACTCAAATCTACCCTAATAAAAGAAAACAGTAACCCAGAGGTCATGCTTCCTGGACTCCTTGACAAACACAAACTTGGCATTAAGAGGCGCTAGAAATGAGCATTATCATCTCTGTGACCTCCCGTTGTCAGGAACAATACCACAGACACATAAAGCTTGTAGGATGTCATGGTTTCACCAGCTGAGATCATACCTTCTGAGCCTTCATTACCAACCACATGCCTGTGTGAAGATGATTCCTCCTGTCATACATAACAAGCAAAATCCACCCTGTTTGCTGTCAAAGGTGCCTAACTGGCTCTGCCCCCTCAGGGCTTGGTTGTCAAGAAACTTGGCTTCCTCTGGTCCCATCCCAATCTCCTATTCTCCAAATTACTACACAAGATACAAGAGTAAAAACATTACTACTGACAGCCGTTAGTGACTTAACTTACTGTATTTGTTCTTGAATCCTGAAGCGTAAATTTCCAGGCCCTAGAGAAAAAAAAAGTACTTAACTTAAGGAAGTCCAGCATTTCAAATGATTCTCAAATCCATCTCAGGATCAGAAATCCTGAAAAAGTTTCTGAGACAAGGTTTCACTCCGTAGTTCAGGCTGGTCCTCAATTCACTTTGTTACTTAGGTTGGCCTCAAACACACAGCAATCTTCCTGCCTCAGCCTTCTGAGTGCTGGAATCCCAAGTGTGTACCACCACGTCCAGCTTATGCGATGCTGGGGAATCAAAACTAGGGCCTTGTACTTAGAAGGCTAACAGTGTTGACCTACACACACAGCCTAAAATGCTGATTTAAAGGACAAGTCTTTGGAAACTGGACACACTGGTAGATGCCCGCAATTCAGATATTTGGGAGTCTGAGGCAGGAGGATCATAAGTTTAGTTTGAGGCAAACCGGGCAACTTAGTGAAACACTGTCTAAAAAAATAACAAGGGCTGACAATGTAGCTTAGTGCTCATTGGTTCAATGCCCAGTTGGGGTGGAGAGTTGTGGCACAGGTGACATGTTGATATTAACTAACATGTAATAAGACCCAATCAACTCACTCAAAACATGCATTAGGAACATATGTGTTTTTTAAAATACATCTATGGTAGACAGTAACATTTAAAACATAATGTATACTACTTAATACTAACTTCACTTTTTCCAATATATATTTACTTTAGACATTAACTTTACAGAACATGGGTCTTTTCTGTGGCCTCTTCATACATGTATATAACATACTTTGATCATATCTATCCCCATCACCCTCCTTGATTTACTCTTACGTGAGCTGCAATATAACTTCTTTTTTCCGCTCACGTCATACATACATCCTATTCATTTTCTTAAGGGGTACATAATGTTCTGCAATATAAGGTTTAGGCTGTCAGTCACTTAGCACTTTAGCTATCCTTATTTATATCAAGAACTCGAACAGCTACCAAAGCTGGTGAGGCATTGGGGAAAAAGGAACCCTTCTACATTGCTAGTGGAATAATAAGCTGGTACAACCACGAAGGAAGGCAGTATGTAAATTCCTTAAGAAGCTGAAAACAAATATCCCCTTTGATCCAGTGATCTTCTCAAAAGAGGTAAAAGTATTATAAGATAAAATGTGGAAGACCCATCAACGGACCAACGGATAAAAAAACTGTGGTATATGTACACAATGGAGTATTACTCATCTATAAAGACAGATAATCCTGAGGCTTTTGAGGTAAATCGAAGCAACTTAAGACCATCATACTCAGTGAAGTCAGTCAGACACAGAAGATTAAGTATGGTATGGTTTCTCCAGTGTGAGAAACCAGAATACAATCATTTCATAAAACTAAATGGGGGGGATAGGAGTTAAGAGGGAGGGTATGAGGGAGTGAAAAAAGGGAGAAGGGAAGGGTTTATAACTCTGACACAATATATGGGCACAAAATACTTGAGTTCAATGTAAACATTATGTGTCACATATATACTTATTAATAAAATAGAAAAAAATAATAATTTTCCTTTTACCCTTATAAGCATTTCTTCTGTAGGACAAATTCCAAACAGCAGATTGGCTAAGTCACAGGACATAAGCATCATTTATTTCAGTGACTACTACCAAAATGGCTGTCCAAAAACATCGTAACTATCTCCACACCTATGAACCTTCCCCTCTATGATCACGAAAAAACCAGGAAGCTGAAACTCAATCTCATAGGAGTTTTCTAAGCTCTTGGTTTCTAAATTGTGCCTTACTCCTCCCTCACCCACCCCTCACTTATCCCACTGACTCCATCCTTCTCCACTCACCTCCCTCAAGTTCATGTTCTCAATCTTACCATCTTGATCTGGTATTATCTCATTTAATTTTCAAACACTGGTTTTCTACCAAGTATGAGTAAGCAGTGAAACCCCTAGCAATTTGGTATGTGGTATACAGCTATCAATGGGATTGCCAGAGGGCACCATACAGGATTATTTGTGCACCTTAAATGAATTCTTCTATTGTCATTTCAGGCAAGACAGTCCATTGTGGTCTGTGGTTTGCAAATTCAGTTTTGTTCCTTCACTGCAATGTGCCTACCCTCCCTCCCTCCCAACTCCTACTATCTTCCCCCCACCCATTTAGTTTTATGAAATGACTGTATTCTGGTTTCTCACATTAGAGAAACCATACGATACTTAACCTTCTGTGCCTGACTTACTTCACTGAGCATGATGGTCTTAAGTTGTTTCCATTTACCTACAAAAGTTCTACATACCTCTTTTTGAGTTCTACACTTTCTGGAGACTAATAACCTTTCTTACTTCTGAATCTAACATAGCTTTATCTTTTCTCCACACCCTCCCCTCTGCTTCCTCTACTTTCACTGAGATGTCTTCCATCACCATGACTCACTTTCCAGTTGGGTTGTATGTCATGGTGAGCCATTTATGTTACTTGTAAGGTGAAAAACATCTCACTCCTGCCAGGGTAGCGACTATTTTCTACACAACAGATACACAAAGGAAACACAAATCCCTACCTATCACAGCAGAGACATTGGAGAGACACTGTGTGTATACATGGGGGAGGTGGAGGATTTTAAATATGACAACCAGAAAAACACTCTCAGATACTCTGTCTGTTCCTTCAGTTTTACTTTCCTTCAGATTGAGAGCTTTTAATTGACTTCTTCATTCCACATTTTTTTCTTGTAGTGTATCTGCACGATTGCCACAGACTTCTATGTGCCCTGACCATGTTTAACCTGAGAAACGACACCTAAAACTATTACTGAGTTATTCCTAATCTGTACCACCAATAAGCTCTACTCCACTCCACTCCACTCCACTCCATCAATAGCTGAACACGTAGGTATCACCAATTATTTTTCATAATCAAAGAGAGTTGGGAGAGGAAGAAATTTCTTCTGAGACTAGCTAAGTTCTTTCTGAAAACTCTGGGTTCTGGGCTGGAGGAATAGCACAGTGGTTAAAGCACTTGCCTTGCAAGCACAAGACTTTGAGTTCGATTCCCCAGCACCACATAAGTTGGGCATTGTGGTCCACACCTAGGATCCCAGCACTTGGGAGGCTGAAGCAGGAGGACTGCCAAGAGTCCAAGATTAGGCTGGGCCACAAAGTGAGTTCAGGACCAGCCTGGGTTTCGGAGGCTCTCTCACACAAAAATAAAAAAAATTATAAAATAAATTTAAAAAACCTCCTCTGGGTTCTACACAATCTTCTGAGCATATATATCTTTGAATGTCTCACGCTAGAGGCCACATCATCAACCAGAGAACTAAGCAACTCTTTTGAGCTTCAGGGCCTTTTATGCCCTGGAATGGCAAGCGTGGGGAAGTACCCAGCTTCCCTCTGCTCAGGTTCCGAGGACATCTACTCCCTAAGTCTTTACTTTGTTTTTTTGAACCAGGATCTTGCTCTGCAGTCCAGGCTGGCCTTGAGCTCACAATCCTCCAGCCTTAGTGTCCTGAACGCTGAGATTACTGGTGTGCTCCAGCATAACCAGCTTACCTACTGTCTTCATCAACATCATCCAGAAAATTGAAGATTGAAGAGTATCATTAAGAATGGTGAGGTTTCATTAACTCATTCTGTTACGGCTTCTGGGATTTGAGGTGGCATTAAGGACAGTGAGAGACAGCTCAGCTCAACTATCTAGCTCTTTCTTTGGCTGTCAGCAGTTCGCACATGAAAACAAATCTGGCTATTGCCACTGAAATGTTCTGCACTCCATTTCACTAAAGTTACTTGGGGAACACAATCCACAGTTTTCTCATCCTCTTTACTCCAGGATCTCTACTGAGAACTGAAGTGTGTGTCCCCTCAGAAGAATGCAGAAGCCCTAACTGCCATCACTTACAAATGTGACATTTTTTGGTCTTCACAAATGGAATCAAATTGAAATGAGGTCACATATTTTAAGTCAATTCTTAACCCAGGGTAACTGAATCCTTTCTAAGAGGGGATTCTGTCTGCACACAGACATTGAAAATGCCACATGACAAGATACAGACACAGGTGACGCAGCTGTTAAGTCAAGGAGTGCAAGAATAAGCAGCAACACCCAGCACTAGGAAGAGGCAAGGAAGGGTTCTGCCCAGGGGGTTGGAGGAAGCACGGCACTGTTGAGGAGGACCTGACTTCAGATATGCTGCCTGCAGAACCTTGAGAAAAGCCACCTGTCTATGGTACTTGTAACAACTACAGCACAAGAAGTGTCCTCCCTGCTTTTCATGTTCCTGGGTCATTTTACTACAAGCACACTTCCTATTCACAGAATAAAGAGCTGGATTTTATATTTTCTGCCCAAACTTCAACCTTAATCTTTTTAAGGGCAATTTAGCCAGCTCACATTTATTGATATCACAGATATCAGTCTAATTCTTGCCTTTTTTATGAGAAATATCTTCTCTGTTCCTTTTTATTCCTCAACTTTAAGATGTAGTCTCCTCCACTTGTATCCTGACTAACTTGTGCCCTTAACATCAGATACACACACATAAACCTCTACCTTCCCATCGGGGCTAAAACTTCCTCACCCCTCTTCCTCACCAACTAAGGGCAGTTCTTTATCACATTTCTTCCTCTCCTTAAAGGAGACCTCCCCCATTTGGCTGAAATAAACTGAAATTCTACTTCCAGATATTTTTTACCACTGTTACTTAAAGAACATGTAGTACATGACATTTCAGTCCTCAGAGGACAGAACAGTTAAGGACAAAGAGGGCTCTGGAGCCAAATGTCTGATCTAGTACCTCAAAAGCCTTAGAATATGTGCCAGGCCAAATGATGGCCTCCAAAGGTATCTACACCTCAACTTGTATACATGACACCACACAGGACAAGGGACTAAAGTCAAAGACCTGACTTGGGGACACTATCCTGAAATGTCCAAGCAGGCCCAATCCAATCATATGTCCTCTATAGCATACCATCTTCCCTGGCTGCACAGGAAAAGCGGCATCCCTGTGAGAAGAGCAGTGCAATGTTGCAGACTCTGAAAGCCAACAAAGAGGCCAAAAGCCAAGGAACAAAGGGGGCCTCTATCTGGAAAAGGAAAGGAAAGGGACTCTACCCCAGAGCTTCCAGAGGAACAGGACCTGCAGACACCTCGCAGCTGAGCTGCGAGTCAACTGACATTCTGAGATACAATTATTGTGTAGTGTTTGAACGCACTAAACTTGAAGTAATTACAGGAGCATAAAACAATTGATACAGAAACGACTTAGCCCCTCTATGCCTCCACTTCTTCTATCAGGAGCAATACTCATTTCATACCACATGGTGTGGCCTAAACATCTATAAACCATTAGTTCAGTGCCCAGTGCAAAGGAAATGCTCGATACACGTCAGCATAAACTAAGTAGCAACAACAGAGCTCTAGATTATGGAAACAGCAAATTTGTCAGACTGGGTCACTTCTCCATTTGTCCTTAAGAAAGGTCTATCTCTTCCAATATCTTACACACATCATTTAAGATTCACTAATACAAATCTAAAGAGCATAAAAACAAAAATCTATGTCTTGAACTTAAACCCTAGAGTTGTTATCACAGGTGTGATATACACAGAATAAACATTTACACTGAGGACAGCATGGGTATGAATGCAGGGAAACAGTGACAGAACAATATGTAGACTTCTACAAAGATGTCATATATTCACGAGTGCTTCGATGTACTTCAGTAACCTGTGCTAGTGAATTGTCACACTATCTTATAGTTCCCCACCCCTTCTTTGGAGAGAAAAGGTCTAAGGATGTAGTGGTACAGTGCTTGCCTAGTATGTACAGGCCCTAAGTTCAGTCTTAGACAACAAAACAATAAATATGGACATGATAACAAAAGAGCAACATTTAAGAAGGCATTCATCTATGCCTAGTATCTTAACAATGAAATAAGCAAGTACAAAGTGACTGTAACTCCCTGCCATATCACCATAATGGAATCAGGCCTGGGCAGTGCTAAAGGAGCAGAAATCATATAAAGAAAATAGTTCTGGTCTGCTGAGTTTCTACTCTGCTGCCCAAAAGAAACTTCTCTCTCATTCTTTTCTCTTCCTGAAAATTAGAAATCGAAGCAGAAAATACTTTTAAAATTAAACACATTAAGAAATCAAACTCACAAACAATCATCTGTGCTTTCTGCACAAAGACTGATAGTTTTCCCATCTCGGCAAACAACCTGCAGCAGGCAGTCTTTAGGCTTTCCATCTGGAGGCTGAATGTCTGTAAAACATAAGCAAAGTGCAGGGACAGTTACTTTTCCTTTTTAGAAGATTTTTTCTTACACAATTTTAAGCCCTAACAGCTCAGAGTCAAGAATCAGACAATAAATCAAGTGGTATGTTCAGAAATAATTTATGGCCTGACCAAGCAGGCAAAAAATGAACAGCCAGGCTGACTGGCAAGGCAAGCAACCAAGATGTCCATGAGGCCTACTACATAGCAGTGAATATAGGGAGAGCTCCAGGACACCAAGCACTCTAGGAAACTGGGGTCACCATCAAACAGACATCAGATCTTAAGTCACAAAATCAACATAATCTAGAGCAGCCTCATCCTTCTTGGGATTCCGAGCACATCGGTCCCTTCTCCACCAGATTAGGTGACACAAGACGAAAGGATTCAGCTTAGACAAAAAAAGCTACCTGTCCCATCAATATGGCTCATGATCTGAGTGTAGTGGGCCCTGTTGTGGCTGCCTGTCCCAGATGGAGACTTTCCTCAGGGTTAATGAAAGTGGATTACATAGGAAGAAAACCTAGCTACCACCAAAACTGACGCAGGAGATTACCCCGACACTCATGCCCCGTGCGGATATTGATGCAGTCCACCGGCATATGGACCTTATCCTCAACACTCTGCCGAGTCTGGTCATCGTAATAGATCAAGTGACCATCAGACCACAGGTCAAACCAATTCTTCTTCCAGCGCTTCAAAATAGTACCTGAAAAAAACTGGAAATGTTAGCATCAAGTCATAAAAACAAAGACTTTATACCCTCACAGCAGAAACAAAGGAAAACCTTCCCCAACCTTCTAAGCACACTATGAGGATCTGCCTGAAACTGTCCATCACAATGGAAGTGGAAACAGATGTCATGACCTGGCCACCCTGCAGCTAGCATAGCTGCAAGCAGCACACACTGCTGCTAACTAAAGGACAAGTCTCAAACAAAAAAGGTAAGTTCTGAAAGAAAAAGCTTGCTTTTGAGCTAATGAGACAGGTCTAACATCTCATCTCCATGTTCATCTAGAGAACTAAAATTAAAGCTTTTTTTTTTTTTTTTTGCAATGTTAAGGTCTGAACCCAGGAATGCCTCATCAGTGAGCTCCACCCTTAGCCCTTTTTATTTTCAGACAGGAACCAAGCTGCTCAGGCTGGCCTCACCCTCACGATCCTCCTGCTTCAACCTTCTAAGCAGCTGAGGTTACAAGTGTGTGCCACTCTGCCTGAGTTAAATATTTACACTTTCTACTCTTTCCTTGCACTACATAAATTTGCTAGATTGATCTGAAAGTGTTAGATTTGAAAGGCTCTCTATACAAATGAAAATAAGCCCTCCCTCTCCTGAAAAAATGTTTGATTTCTTCATCCTTAAGAGCACTCACATACCTTCCTTCCTACCACTTCCCCACAGATGGATGCAGATACTGAAAGGGACGCAGACATCAGATAAGGGCACATTCTACCTTCATGTACCTGCTACTCACATATGTCTGTCAGGTTGAGGGAATGCACCCATTTCATCTGTAATCTTGGACAAGCTAGCCATTGTACAAAGCTGTAACTGTCTGTAGAAGGGAACCCCTGCAGGGATCTGAAGTCAGTCTTTAGCTCCAAGTCTTCTCTGACCTTTCTCCCTACTACCAGTACCAAGCATACTTCTCACTGAAGGAGCATACACAGCACCTGCCCACAGTGACCACCTAAATGGCAGTATCAAACCCACACAGACACTACCAGGCTGAGCCATGGAAACCAACAGGTGGAATCAATGGGTTGGGAGCCCTGTCCACCTCCTTGCTGTGACTGTACACTCCCAAATCAAGGTGCCCTCTGGAGGATTAGCACCAGATCCTAACAGCCTTCATCCTGAGGCCTGCCCAGCTCACATAGAACCACTAGGGTATCTCTGCTGCTCTACAATCCAGGGTGTGGAACGCATCTCACCTAACTTTATGTTCCTGAGACTGATACTTCTGCACTCAGAAAAAAAAAAAAAAAAAAACCCAAGCTCACAACTACAGACAGGAAATAGATTTTTTGAATATATACTTCTGAAATAGCCACAGGTCAGGACATTGGGAAGATCTGTGCAACTTAAGAACAACCTTTTTATTTATTTGTTTCTGTTTTATGTACTGATAAGAATTATTCACTGCAGTGTTGGGAATTTATTTATTGTGGTGATAACACAAAACACAGAGCCTTGTACATGCTGGGCTTAAAAAACTCGGTGTACATTAAGACTACTGGACTATCACAGACCTTGGTAGGATACAAGATTCAGCTCTAGGTCTGGGAATATGGAACTAGTCATGGACAAACAGACTAAAGGCCTATATGTGGGTCAAATTACATAGAACCTCAATTTTTGTGACTAGAAATACCACCTACCTCACAGAGCTGTTTGGGAATTAAATAATGTATACTGTTTTAGTTACGTTTTCATTGCTGGGACAGAATACCCAACATATACAAATTAGGGAAGGAATAGTTTATTTTCATAGTTTTGAAGGTCATAATCCATTCGTGGGCAGCTGGGAACAGGGGAAACACATGGTAAAGTTGGAGGTAGAGGCGGCTCCTCACAGCATTGAAAAGAGGAAATCTCTAGAAAGAAGGAAGCAGCACATATTCTTCCAGGTGCTGTCCTGGTGCTCTGCCCATTTTGGGTCCAGCCTCAGTTGTATCCCTTCCAGGTTTAAGCTCCTAATCTACCACATGCCTACATTCTATAATCTACCATATATGTCTGTCTTCCACAACCACACACCTATAATCCACTCCTCCAGACCAGGGCCCCATTTCCTAACATAATCCATAACACCCAAATATACGAGGCTTTTGGGGACATTCCAGATCAAACCACAATATATACATAAAACATTTGTATGTAACAGGAACACAACTTCACAGATGAGTTTTTATAAACCCTCTAAGGCATATAGTTGTGTTTTTACCACTAAACTCAGTTTTAGCTAAAGTCTAAAGGTATCCCTCAAATATAAATTCAACTCTCTGTCTGTGCTTTGATTCAGTTTTTAACTATGACCATAATGCAGTAGTCACTTTTTCCTTAACCCTGCTCTTTCTGGGATAGCAGAATAATCTGTTTATTCTTTCTAATAAACAAATGGTTCTTCCTGCTTGAAAGCAGATGAAGAGGCCCACTCAGAAAGACGACCTCAGGAATGAGCAGACAGCTTGGAAAGACAGGCCCAAGGAGGCAAGTCTAGGAAAGCAGATTGCAATCTTGTAAGCAAAGCACTTTCTCTTCTCTGTAGTCTCTCTGAAAACAAAAATTTGGTTTTTGATAACCTATGCCCTAAGGTCAAGTCTTCCTCAATGTAATTACCAAGGCTACTACATAGTATTTCAACATCTGATCCACTGCTCCAGCTCCAGAGGTAGAAGAGGAATTTCCCACACCCAAAGAGCCCAGCCCTCTCTGCCTCAGCAGCAACAATTAGAGCTCACGCCAACCATGAACCAGTCTAGTGAGGAAAGACAAAGCACAGTAGGAGGGTCTGCCCATTTCCTGATCCACATCAATTCACCATCTAAGGAGGACTTCCCTGTGTGCAGAAAGGCAGTTTAAAGAGTTCTAAAAACTCCCAACAGGAAATACAAGGCAGCAACAATATAAGACTTTATGCTCTGATTTTAAGCAAACAAAAATAAAGATGTCCCCTAATGCTACACTAAACGCCCATCCACGTGTCCTGTACTCACTCTGTCGCAGCAACCATCCACTCTTCACAAACGCCATCTCTTCACCTAAGGGACAAGAATCAGGCAGATTCAAATTATACCACAGACGAGAAGGGCCTATAAAATCTATAATGTCTTAATCTTCTGTGTTGGTCAAGGAAGAGTCCAAAGCCCCTGGGACCTCACCAACTATCTGGCATTTACCAAATACCGCCTTAGGAGCATTCAAACCTTCGGCCTTCTTCCATTTGAAATTAAACCTCACCACCTCTGTGTCCATTGATGGGATTATGTCAACTTGATAGAATTAGGACCCACACCTCTGTGAGGATTAGGATTTGCCAACCCCTAGACTGAAGATCAAGAACTTGTCGGGATTAGAGTGTGAGTCATTTGTGGGCTGGCCAATGAGAGAACACCCACCCAGATGTAGGAGGGGCAACTGGAACTCTAAGGGCATAAAAGGGAGGAAAATGGACAATTGTTACAGCTCTTCCCCTGGGAAAGCTCTCGCCTTCACGACTGTGGCCAATTTGCTCATCAGCACAGATTCACTCCAGTCTCGACTTGTGCCTGTCTGCCTGTTGCTGCTCTTCAGTCACCGATCTTCAGGCTTCGGTATTCACCTGAGATCTACAGGAGATTCTCACCTCACCGGCTGTTCTGCAGTCCTGGACGAAGAGATCTACTTCACGGCTGAGCAGGCATCTTGGACCACCTCTATCCTTGGATTTGTAAGCCTTCCTAATAGACCTTTTTGTGATAACATCTGTAAATTCTGTCTTTTGAAAGAACCCAAACTAACACAACCCCCCCTTAATGAATCTACCAGACAGACAGCAGACCAGAGACTCTCAACTCTGATGAGGACATAAGATTTTGCCCAACATGCCCAGGGTCCCAGGGTTCCAGGGTCCATCTGCCACTGCATTACACCTGGCAGGCCCAGCTTGGCTGACATGGTCTAGACAGACATACCACACTGGTGTCAGCAGGTGGAGTGGTTAGGACAGAGCAGAAAACTAGAAGTCAAGAAAAAGCTCAGGTGATCTTGGTGATAAGGCCTGTAATCCCAATATTCTGGGAGGCTAAGGCAGCAGGGTCATAAGTTCAAGTTCAGCTTAGGCAACTTAAAAGTGACTTGGTGAGATTATGTCTCAAAATCAAATATAAAAATGGGCTGGAATGTAACTCAAGTGTAAAGGCTGTGAGCTCAACTGCCAGGACTACAAAGAAGGAAGAAAGGAAGAAGGAAAGAAAGATCAAAAAATTTGACTTCCATAAAAATATGTGAGGTTGGAGGATTTGAAATAATTAATGACAAATCAGGGAAAAACTATTACAAACAGATGACAGCAATGAGCTATTTCACTTAAAATTCACATATATTATAAACAGTAGGCAATTATTTGAGGGTTCACAAAAAAACA